>JACXGI010018883.1:0-12715 GCA_016801175.1 Esox masquinongy
CGCCCAATTTTTCAGTTTTTTATTTGTTAAAAAAGTTTGAAATATCCAATAAATTTCATTCCACTTCATGATTGTGTCCCACTTGTTGTTGATTCTTCACAAAAAATTACAGTTTTATATCTTTATGTTTGAAGCCTGAAATGTGGCAAAAGGTCGAAAAGTTCAAGGGGGCCGAATACTTTCGCAAGGCACTGTAGCTTAAAATACATAACCTGGCCCTCACAATCATGGCCACCCACTCATCATTCTGTATAAAATGTATTATCACCATGACTTCATCACCAAGTAATGATATTATTAACATGTTATATTATACAGTATAAATGTAATAAACATTTACAGTTTCATTCAGTTTCAAAAGACCAAATCTGATTTGTTCAAACTTTTTAACATCTTTATTAAGCAAATAACATTATAAATAAAAAAGTGCATAGAAAAATTAAACAGGTTTAGAAATATGTATACAATTATTTACAAACTCAGGGTTTATTTGTACATGGTAACAAAGACAAATTCACACATTTTCTTGTCTATTACACTTTTTTATACATTAAAATAACCCCACCATATAGAACATACAGCTTTCTGAACAAGTTCTGGGAGAGATCGTTGTGGTAACTTCAGGTTTCCAAATAGTGCTTTGCATCCTTCATCACACACACAGGCCAGCTCTGCAGGACCTTAAAACCAAGTTACTCTTATTATATTATCATCCTCTTTTTGCATTAGTATTCCTTAACGTCTGTCAGAACAACTGAGGTAGAATCCTTGCAAGAGGTTGGGGAGTTGAGAGGACATTGAGAAACGTTCTGCTTCCCCCTTTCAGTTAGATGACTAATAAATGGGAATACAGGCTCCTTCTCACTGACTGATCATGCAAGCAAGGAGGCAGGGTTTAAGCACTTCCTGACAGGGCATTCCATTCCAAAGGCAAGCGTTCATTTACTTCCCACACTCTAGCTTGAAAGGGTCTATGCAGCACGCATATGGACAGAACAACGTGGACTTGCTTTTCTCCTGTGGGTGAAACTAAGGCCAGCCATACTCTTAATTAACATTTTACCACACCATAGAAAACCCAATCAAAAACAATTTGAAAAAGACCTGTTTCAGAACAATGTCCTTTTTAAAGGCTGAAATGTAATACACAACTGTCCTCAAAAATCAAGGTTCAAGTAAAAGAGCGAAAGAGGAAACCGAGTGTAAACAAAAAAAGAGAAACAATGGGAGGAAGAATTCCCACAGGACCACCACCAATTATACAAAGTCTAGTCCAAAATTTGAACAGAAACATGAATAAATACAACTACTCTAGAGCTCAAGCAATCTCTTATTGTAAATACGTGAACAACAGTGTGTAGCTTTACTAAATGTCTGACTGAGCTGACAGCATTGTCTAAAATTGTACAACAGCAAACGCCAAGGTGCTGAGTGCATTCTTTCTGTATCTGGTTTTTACACTAAGACAGGAATCACTCTTCCAGTCATCCTACTGAGCAACATACAGTACAGTACTGGCCTAACGCTATGCTTGAGATCTCCAGTGTACAGGGGGCACCACTGTTAGCCTGGTCGGGTGTAGTTTACAATGCATCTCAGACAGTGTTACATCCTTTGTGCATTGCCAAAAATGTCTGAAGAACGTCAGTACTTTGTTAACACCACTGAAATGCAGAGAAATATGCAGAGTCTGGACTTAGTTCACTAAAAATGTGCAACTGTAGCACATCAAAGATGTAACATTATTGCAAAAGTTAGGTTAATCAGTGTAGGCCATGAGATATACACATATATATATATACACATATATATATATATATATATATATACACACGTATACATACACAAGACGCACTGAGGTTTCCAGCTGAACTCTTCACTCTTGGCGTGGGTAGTGCTTGCTACATAAAAACTAAATTATTTGGTGTAAGAGATAAATACATGATTTTGCTGCAGCAAAGACTAACCGTTTAATTAAACATAATGGAGGTCCCTTCCCCTTGTCTGTGAGAGGGGACGGATGAAAATGACTTGATTATTTGCAGGGTCTGGGAGCCTGTGACACATCTTAACAGCACCATGGTTCTCAGAATATTCCAACTAAAAGCAAATATGTACAACACGACGCATGATGAGCACTGCAAAACAAATGAAACTATGATTAAAGGACCAAATAAAGGTGGCGATATGGCTAAGAAATTTACTTGAGGATGGAGCCAACATGATTATGGGTGGAAAAATTAAAGTATCCCAAAAAAAAGAAAAGGAATATCTCAAGGCTAACTTTTCTGCCCTTTTTAACTGAAAGGATTTACAAAATGCAAAGGTAAAAAGCTTGGAGCAACATAGAACTACCATAACCACAAAGGATGTCTGTGAGCAGTCAGTATCACAACTTCAAGGTAAACCACTCTATAACGGTAGCTACTTCCTTCCTATCTCCGGTGGTGAGCTTACCCCATCTCTGGCACAAGCACAAATAAAGGTTATTACAGAGCAGGCTTTAGGATGTTGGTCTACATCCAGAAGTGATCAACTGTTTAGCACAGTTCAGCCTCAATTTCACCCCCTCTCTCCTGGCCCTGGTTCCTCCCCCAGTCTCTTCATGGTGGCTCATCTGTTCCCCAGCTTCCTCCCCTCCAGCCGCACACCACCCCTCAACCCAGTAAACCTTAATGTAAGGCTTTAAACTTCCTGCCTCTGCTCGCCTCCCCTTCCCTAATGCCTTTTCTTCCTTTAAGGACCGGGGATTTCCGAGGTTCCCAATTCAGCCTTCTTCCGAACGCTAGTTGAGGAAGCGTCTACATTTCCGTGCCCCACAGTTGCAGTTCAGTTTGCTTGCGGGGTCTTCAATCGGAAACTTGTAGTCATAGGTGAGCTCCTCTCCCCGGTAGATTTTGCGCAGAGCGAAGATGACAATATGCTTCTGGCCCTCCACATTGATGACACGTGAGTAGCAGTTGGGTTCACACGAGTGATTGATGAAGCGTGCTGCATTGCCGTGCATGGTGGCGTCCACTACGTCAAAGTCATCGATGCGGAACATGTAGCACCCGATACCCTGCAGAGGGAAGGAAGACAGGGAACTTGTTTTAGTTTCAGAAACTTAAAATCTTGGTGTCATGTGTTAGTTTCATTTACGTTTTATTAATTTATCATTCAAGCCAGGCTTGCAATTTTGTCATTTTAGGGGCAACGCCATTTGGCCTTCGGTGTCACAAAAATGTTTAGGGCACAAAGGCCACATGCCAGGGAACAAAGGCCATTTAGTGAAATAGCTAGGAGGATTTGGAGCATACAAATAAACAACATGAATTGCTGATAAGAAAAAAAGCATGCATGACATAAAACATAATTATTCACTTTTTTAACATCATACTTTGAATAATAGCTTATTATAACTATACTTATAACTCATTATGTTTAATTTCAGAAGTTTTAGTTGACAGCATTCACATGACGACAACAAACAGGCAACAGTATTGACAGTTAAGTAGCTAACGTCCCCCTATTTTCAGCCACCCCCTATTATTGGCCGTTTTTTATTGGTTGGAGAACTAAATTCTCTCAAGTTCAAAACTGAAATGCACTGGAAAACAACGGTACGTTTTGCTATTAAATATACCCTTTCAGCTAGCCAACCACCATGTTTTATAGAGATGTATGGAAGTTAAATACTTTTTTGTGATTTAAAAAATGTCATGTATGGAAATTGTTTTAGACAAGTTGCAAATCATGAAAATCGACTTGCGCAGCAGACCAGATATCATATCATATTAATGTGATTAGATGTAATGACTATTTTTCTTCACCAGAAGGCATTAAAGGTAGCTAAAACTTTCGAGTAAACACGAGAGAAGACTGATCTGTCATTTGTAACACAAATAAAGGAAATAAAACGTTACTGGACAAAATAGTAAGGGGGCCGATAATAGGGGGCGTATTTTTTAGCCATGTCACTAACCAACTAGCTGAAAATATTTATATTTCCACTGACATTTCAGAAATGCTAATTAACAACATGCGAGTTAACATTTGTATGTCACTATTAATCACTAAACATTGACCAATTGATCAAATTATTACTCAGTACAAGAAGATATATTTCAAAACTGCTGTTGGTTATGCTGACAATAGGAGGTTCTACACTAACGTTAAGGCTAGCTAGCCAGAAGGCTAACATTACGGCCAGTTACACAAAAGTAAACCGCAAAGTATCCTTTAACATCACAATCACCTGCGCTTATGAGTACGATCTCAATAAACAAATGTAGTGACTTATTTGTTCGTGAAGAAAGTAATTTATGTTTTTAAAAAGTTCACCACAAACGCTGCCATGTCTAGTGATGTCAAACCTAACATTACTTCTCGGAGCTTTCAAAGGGCGTTCAGTGTGTTCTCCCACTCGAGTTTGGAACTTTCCCTCTTCCCAGTGCTTATGGACGCACCTTCCAAAACGGAGAGTTTTGATTCAGTTAAGCACCAAGTCAGCTATTTATTGATCGATAACTAGCTGGCTTACCTGCATGTAGTCCGTTCTTGTGGTTGTTCTCAGTTACGAACTACAAACATACTTACAAACAAACAAACCGACTGATGACCGCGAGATTTAGACAGTAGCCCAGGCACAAAGGCCATGGTGGCCGTAGGCCGTACAATGATTTCAGGGGCATTACGGCCAGAGCAAAGGGCAACTCCTACACTGATTCAAGCCCACTATTAGTTACTTGAAAACTAGGGTCTCCTTAGAAGTAATGTTAAGGTTTTTAAAGTCTCCTTAAACACACTAAACCTACTCATCTCACCTTTCCATCATAGTACTTCTCCCGCTTGTCTGTTAGCACTGAGCGAATGACGATGCCAGCATACTCTATGACCATCTCTTGCGCATCAATGTTCCTCTTGCAGAATAGTCCTCGTCCATGGATAGCAGACCTAGGCCAGAGATCAAATGTCAGAAAAAGATCATGTTTGAACAAGAAAAGGAATCAGGCAAACCTAGTTTGGCCAGCCCACGATTATAAGGGATGAATGATGTTGGCCTCCCTGAATTCGAACCGGGGTGTCCCATATGACAGAGTCGTTAAGCACTACGCCACTAAGGTATACGTGCGCAGACGTGTGGTGTTGGTATACTTTTGCAATGTTAAACCAATTAGTTGAAACTCCCAAGGACCTTGAAACTAGTTCCCTACATTAGCTAACATCCAAACCAACAGGTTTAGCAGGGTCGCTACACTACATTCAACGCCTTTAATTAGAAATAGTTTACAGTAGATGGCTAGCTAACAGCTAACAGTAATGAAAACAATGACTCCAATCACTTCATGACCGGTTCGTTGCTTCAGAATACAATGACAGTTGAATAGCCAACCACAACGCTTTGTGAACTACAAGGAAATCGAAAGCATTGACAATCTCAAATCGCATATTACAAGTACTAGGGGTCGACCGATTATCAGCCTGGCCAATAATTGGATCCAATTTTCATACTTTTTACAATAATCGGAATCGTTCCTTTGTCTGATATAACTGCAGATAAAACACTTAGTTTTAAAAGCGCTTCTCTGGCAGTGGCATCTCTCTGAAAGGTTTCTGCTGGTATTGCTCAATGTCTCACCCTCAGAAATCAGATTGGGTATACATCACAAGTAAATAGCCAATCAACACTGTATGTCATATTTGTGAGAGAGACGTGGGAAAGAACGCAGAGAGATGCATGGCTGAGACGAGAGGCAAGAATGCTGACTATATGGTGACAGTATGGCTTTTGCAATTTGCCGTTTTAACAGCTTATTAGCCATTAATAGGTCTACTAGTATCAACTTACTACTTGGAATAGTCATAAGAATTGAGCATTTCCTAGCGAGACTGAAGATGAAGTTTACACTGCCAAAGCTGTTTCATTTCATGGCACAATAACGTTTAGGCTTACTATAGCTACTGAAGCTTGTAAGTTTTTGTCTATCCTGAACAAATCCTAATGCATACTTTGTTCTTTCCAATGCAAAGATCGAACACCGGTCGCCCACATGGCAGTCCGCGTCTCTAACCACTACACTATTTAACAAGAGGTAGTCAGAGAGTCAATCAGTCACTCACTCAGTCGGTAAGAGACATTCGCTCTTCCAGGCTGGCTCCACTTACGCGGCCCAACAAAAACAATTTCTACAGTTAATCTCTGCTAAAATTGAAAGACGCTATAGAAAGTAACATTTAATTTTTTTTAACCAAATCTTCCCTCCATAATCTAATGAGCAAATACCTACTAGTCATTTTGCCTCAGAATCAAAGAGGAGAGGGGTGTGCTGACCTGTACACGCCTACAGCCTCTTTAGACGTCCTCTCCAGATGTCTGAAACGCATGGCCATGGGGAGCTCCAAGCTGGTGGCACGCCTAGATGAAAAGGAGCAAACGGAAATGCATCTTAAAGGAAACCATTAACATTCTTAGGAGCTAAAAGTAAATAAATCACACTGAAACATTCCGATGTGGAGGCTGTGTGCATCAGACTGTAGCTTTTAAATTCAAGTCTAATTTCATGACACTTCAATCACATATACAAACAACATTATGTATAAAATGTGGTAGAGACCCTGGATTTACACAATGCAATCCTGTTTTTATCCATGGAAGGGGCATACACTGTGTACAAGGGGTACCTTCGCGGGAACAAAGTAATGTATTAACCCATTAGTTTACTTGTTAAAATAGGCCACACACAGTAGAATATTATATTACTTTATAAAACATATTTGAAGCATATTTTTAAAACCATGTGATAGGGCATAAAAACTCTTCCCTTGCCGTCATGTTCGAATGAACCTGTAGACCCGGGCGCAACATTTAAGAAGATCCTTATGACGATGACAGAAATCTAACCATACGGACATTATCAGTCAAACACAACAATATTTTAGCACTTTGGAACAAGAAATTGTTACCACCTACAACACATAGATGTTTTATCCAAGAGAATGTATGATGTTGTTATATTTAGTATTTATTTGCTGCCAGGATATTTTTGCTACCATGGGGTTACAACATCATGTTGTTCTGAAAAGAATTGACTAAACAAAAATAATTTATAAAACACCTTTCCTGTATGGGCCATGCAATGGGCGTAAAATTCAAATTATTGTGAATGATCTAAAGGAGGTCAAATCATTTGTAAAACACTGCACACAATGCAAGTTCCAATGTCCAATGTATTTCCTACATAGGGACAGGCTATGGTGATGGAACAATACTGTTTCATTAGACCAATAAATTCACTGGCTGATCATGGGGAGTCGGAAAAAACCTCGCCAAATACCCCCTAATATCCAATTTTGCACTGCTTGCCGGTGTCTAGCTCTTTCAACAATCTTCATTGTTCTCTTGCGTTAAGTTAATTACCTAACTATCACAATGTATGCCTCTAATTAAATGTAGACATGGGTGTAATAAATGTAGGTAAATAAGGCAAATAAGACCATTTGGCTTGTTGCCCTGCTTGTTGATCACTGCACTGCATGCTGGTTGCACCAAACATTTTGTTTGACATCATGATGTTAACATTGTCGATAGATGATTATGTCATCCTATCGCACAGCCCAAGCTCTTACGGTCTTGATTACTGCCTCCCTATGTAAGAAACTCAATGCCATTTTTTCTGCACAAATTATATCTTAACTCATTGATAAAAGTAAAAGTTAGTTTTAAAAATGTACAGTAATTAACTACACAAACACCATTAGTCATTTCCATAAATGCCCAAAACCTGATATGCTTTTCCAAAACATATCCAGGCCTGGAAAAAGCAATTTTCATATTCCCTGATTTTTCCCGGATTTTCATGACCGTACAAACCCTGAGGATTGCAAGCATGCAATAACTCTAACCAGACCTTGTGGATTTAAGCGGGACTTCATCCTCCTCCTCGTCATAGGGGTTGATGTCAGGGAGCTGCCGGTGCTGGGATGCCAGGAAATTGAACATGTCAAAGGTAGACTTCCTGTAAGGAAGTACACAAGCATGGCGTTGCATGAAATGTTCAGTGGTCATTGTTATTTGGCCCAGCACTAATGTGGAATTTAGGGAAGCGCATGGAACCCACACTTTCTTCACATGCAAAAACCCTTTAAAGTCTGAGCAATACACAGGCTGAAAATAGCTTATTTGGGCACTCATAAACTGTACAGTAAAGGGCAATAAAATGGAATTTAAGCATAATGACCTAAGGCGAGGCCCGGCAATCCAGCCCATTGCTTTTTTAGCAGAAACTCTCTAATCTAGCTTTTGCCACTTTTAAATTGAGTACTGAAATGCCCAAATAAATTGCATATTTCTCCAAATTTCATGACATGCACTAACCAGTTACAACCTTGTGTAATAGTGGAGAGGGCCCATATTACATCTGTGCACACTATGTCCACTTACCCATGATTTATACTGGAGTTTTTGGCATTGCATTAGCAACTGTAAGTGTGTGATGGCATGGATGCAGGCTATGCAGTAAACAAAACAACTAAGTGCGCTTGCCCTTGTTTCTCAACTGCTTAGGCAAGAAGAGCACAAAAAACATTTAGAATTGAAAACTGTCTTCACATTTAGTCTAACATTCTCCAAATGCTCCCTTTAAATTACTTACTTGGTTGGGGCATTTAGTGAGTGTTTAGGGTGAATAAATAAAGCAGAATTGACAACATACACATATTACTAGCTTACCCAAACTGTTGATGTAAAAACAAAAATACAACTGCCACATAGTTTGTTCCACTGTAATCAGCTGATACAGTCAAATAAGAATAGAAAGCAGACAGCTTCCACTTTGTGGTTGCAAAGTACCTATAGAGGGGAATACCAAGATTCTTTAAAATGGGGATTCTGAAATAGTTCCAACCCAAATATGCGAAATAGGATGTTTAGACTGGATTGTGGGCGTCTCAGTATACATGAATAAATATACTGAGTCACCCACAACAAATGAATGTACAGCTATACCCTGACACCTTAGTTAGGACTCTCAGACCACGTCATGGTCCATCTAATACCCATATATAGGCAAAAACTAAAACTTTCTAAGAATGTTGTGTGAAGGTCAAAGAAGTGGTGCACAACAATGACAAGTGAGTTACAACAATGACAAACCCTGGCTCACAGCTAAACTCAGACGGCTGCGTTTAGAAAAAGAGGAGGCGTTCAGGAGCGGGGACAGTGATAGATTCAGAGAGGTTAAATACAGCTTTGGTAAGGCTGTGCAACAGTTCTCAGCCAATGACTCTGCTTCTGTTTGGACAGATGACCAACTACAAGCCTAAATCCCCCCACTCCATTAACGACCTGTGACTTGCCAACATCCTGGATGAGTTCTACTGCAGATTTGAAAGACAAAAGGGCAGCCCTGACAACATCTACTCCCTGTGTGTCCAGCCATCAACACCAACCCCCCACCATTGGGGCGCATACAAAATCAGTGGGTGATTTTGTACCAATCACCCAACAGTCTATGCAAGGCAGCAGGGCCTGACAGTGTCTCCCCATCAGCCCTAAAGCACGGCAGATCAGCTTTATGCTGTGTTTAATTACATTTTTAACATCTCACTGGAGACATGCTGGGTTCCAGCCAACTTCCAGCCAACAAATCCTCCACCATCATTCCAGTCCCGAAGAAGTCAAGGACCACAGGACTACAGACCCGTCGCCCTGATCTCTGTGGTCATGAAGTCATCTGAGCACCTTGTGCTGTCCCACTTCAAGACCATCACCGACCCTTACTAGACCCACTGCAGTTTGCCTACAGAGCCAACAGGTCTGTGGACAATGCGGTCAACATGGCTCGTCAGTTCATCCTCAAGCATCTGGACTCCCCTGGAACCTATGCCAGAACCCTGTTTGTGACTTCAGTTCCGCATTCAACACCATCATTCCCGCTTTGCTCCAGGACAAGCTCACCCAATTGGGAGTGCCTGAGTTCACATGCAGGTAGATCACAGCCTTCCTGCCCAACAGGAGGCAGGACATGAGGCTGAAGAAGCACTTGTCTGACCCTCTGACCATCAGCACCGGCTCCCCTCAAGGCTGCATCCTGTCCCCTCTACTCTTCTCCCTGTACACCAACAGCTGCACCTCCAGACACCACTCTGCTCCTGAAGTTGGCGGATGACACCACCCTCATCCGACTTATTTCTGATGGAGATGAGTCTGCCTACAAGTGGGAGACTGACCATCTGTTGTCCTGGTGCAGTCAAAACAACCTGGAGCTCAACGCCCTAAAGACAGTGGAGATGAGTGGACTACAGGAAAAGCCCAGCTGCCCTTCCCCACATCGCCCTGAGTGGTTCCCCAGTCAACTCTGTGGAGTCCTTTCGCTTCCTGGACACCACCAATCACACAGGACCTCAAGTGGGAGCTCAAAATCACCTCTCTTACCAAAAAATCACAGCAGCTGAAGAAGTTTGACCTGCCATGGACTATCATGGTGCACTTCTACACCATCATAGAGTCCATCCTGACCTCCTCCATTACCGTCTGCCACAGTGCAGCCACTGCCAAAGACAATGGCTGCGCTGCAGCGAATCATCCGCTCTGCAGGGAGGGTGATTGGCTGCAATCTGCCGCCTCTACCCGACCTACACACCTCCAGGACACAGAGGCGAGCGGCAAAGATTGGGGCTGATCCCTCTCACCATGGAAATTGACTATTCAGAACTCTCCCCTCTGGTAGAAGGTTGAGGTCTATCAGGACCAAAACATCTTTCTACAAGAACAGTTTCTTTCCTACAGCAGTAGGCCTCATGAACATGCCCCCAGAACCAAACTGACTATAGCCTCCGCCCCACATACAGTGAGGGAAAAAATTATTTGATCCCCTGCTGATTTTGTACATTTGCCCACTGAAAAAAGAAATTATCAGTCTATAATTTTAATGGTAGGTTTATTTGAACAGTGAGAGACAGAATAACAACAAAAAAATCCAGAAAAAAGCATGTCAAAAATGTTATAAATTTATTTGCATTTTGATGAGTGAAATAAGTATTTGACCCCTCTGCAAAACATGACTTAGTACTTGGTGGCAAAACCCTTGTTGGCAATCACAGAGGTCAGATGTTTCTTGTAGTTGGCCACCAGGTTTGCACACATCTCAGGAGGGATTTTGTCCCACTCCTCTTTGCAGATCTTCTCCAAGTCATTTAAGTTTCATGGCTGACATTTGGCAACTGGAACCTTCAGCTCCCTCCACAGATTGTCTATGGGAGTAGAGTCTGGAGACTGGCTAGGCCACTCCAGGACCTTAATGTGCTTCTTCTTGAGCCACTTCTTTGTTGCCTTGGCCGCTTGGTCATTGTCATGCTGGAACACCCATCCACGACCCATTTTCAATGCCCTGGCTGAGGGAAGGAGGTTCTCACCCAAGATTTGACGGTACATGGCCCCGTCCATAGTCCCTTTGATGCGGTGAAGTTGTCCTGTCCCCTTAGCAGATAAACACCCCCAAAGCATGTTTCCACCTCCATGTTTGACGGTGGGGATGGTGTTCTTGGGGTCATAGGCAGCATTCCTCCTCCTCCAAACACGGCGAGTTGAGTTGATGCCAAAGAGCTCGATTTTGGTCTCATCTGACCACAACACTTTCTCCCAGTCCTCCTCTGAATCATTCAGATGAGCAGGCGGACCTTGCGGGCGCTGCAGGATTTCAGTCATTCAGGGTACAGTGTGTTACCAATTGTTTTCTTGGTGACTATGGGCCCAGCTGCCTTGAAATCATTGACAAGATCCTCCTGTGTAGTTCTGGGCTGATTCCTCACCATTCTCATGATCATTGCAACTCCACGAGGTGAGATCTTGCATGGAGCCCCAGACTGAGGGAGACTGACAGTTCTTTTGTGTTTCTTCCATTTGCGAATAATCACACCAATTGTTGTCACCTTCTCACTAAGCTGCTTGGCGATGGTCTTCTAGCCCATTCCAGCCTTGTGTAGGTCTACAATCTTGTCCCTGACATCCTTGGACAGCTCTTTGTTCTGGGCCATGGTGGAGAGTTCGGAATCTAATTGATTGATTGCTTCTGTGGACAGGTGCCTTTTATACAGGTAACAAGCTGAGATTAGGAGCACTCCCTTTAAGAGAGTGCTCCTGAACTCAGCACTTTACGTGCGTAAAAGACACCTGGGAGCCAGAAATCTTTCTGATTAAGAGGGGATCAAATACTTATTTCACTCATTAAAATGCAAATCAATTTTTAACATTTTTGACATGCGTTTTTCTGGATTTTTTTGTTGTTATTCTATCTCTCACTGTTCAAATAAACCTACCATTAAAATTATAGACTGATCATGTCTTTGTCAGTGGGCAAATGTAAAAAATCAGCAGGGGATTAAATAATTTTTTCCCCTCGCTGTATACACAACCCTGAACTGGACTAATCTTGCACTTTACATATTTTTAGTTATGTATTAACATATTGCTCGGGCCAGAACAAATTCCTTGTTTGTTGTGAAACTTACTTGGCAATAAAGCTCTTTCTGGTATTAAAAACCCTCCTGAGTCTCAATCCGCGGATCCGCGGATGGAGCACTCTGTGCTCATTTGCATAAATATGAATGAAAATCGAATCGCCGTAATCGTCCGGTTTCAGTGTATATTTTATGTAGCCACCTTCGTGAAGCGTTCCGTGTATAGTTTGGGTTGCTATGGGAACCACAGCCTGCAGGAAGAAAACTTTTCACCAGA
>JACXGI010018884.1:0-12799 GCA_016801175.1 Esox masquinongy
CATAATCGTGGCAAGCGAATTGTGCCGTTCGCTTGCCAGACTCCAACCTTTATACTAATCTGAATTATTATTTTTAAGTAGGCAAACGGATTCTAAAATCAACTCCTAATAAATTGTATACAAATACGAATATGATATCGCACTAGTACAAATTATTATTTTGATTGAGCACAAAAATAAAATAAAAAGCCAAAATCGCAGCTTTCTGCGCTTTTGAAATCGCACATCAAATTGCGATTCCAGATTATTAGTATAAAGGTTGGAGTCTGGCAAGCGAAAGCCACAATCGTGTCAGTCTACATAGCCTATCTTCAAGCGCTCTTACAACACATCTTCCCTTTTGCTATTTTGAGACAATAAAGGTTTACAATTCAAATGTCCAGCTGTATGTCTCAAATCGGTCAATCAAACTATACAACACATTGTTCTGTTCATGCCTCTCACTCGTCCCAAATTATTAAAAGTGAGTTAAAGTGAGTATTCTTAAAACATCTCAATTCCATGATAGCTCTTTGACTATTGAAAGTAATAGCCACAATCCAATAAAGTAACAACATGAGCGGGTCGGGGAAACGATACTAGCAGTGCTGGTACTCTGAACAGCAAATTAACCAGTCAGAAACATGAAGATGCCACGTAGAGCCCACTGCGAAAGGACTGTGTGGAGTAGGGCTTGCTGTTAAAGAGAGGAAGAGGATTGATTAAGAAAATGAACCCAGAGGACAATGAGATAGAGAGGGATGATTTGGTGACAAAAATAAATCATCTTCTATTGTTTGAGAATATTTTGGGTTCCAGAGAGACGTCACAAACTAATGTAAGCCTAATATTAAAAACCGGTAAGACCATGGTTAGAACAACACACGGCATCACAACAAATCCATGAAAAATGTGTGGCAAAGAAGTCACCCCTGGGTGTTGGGGGTTGGGCGGGTGCTAAGTCTGGAATGTATTGTGATCCTAGCAACGCCTCTGGTCAAAGATATCATTTTTATTTTGTTTCACTAATAATGAATTACTGTGATCTTCATGGTTCTATAAAATAATTAGCGAAATTTCTTATTCAGACAGATTATATGTTTCATATTTTGTTTATCTCCTAAAAAAAGGAGATAAACAAGGAGATAAACTTTGCAATCTTATTCAGTTTAGAGGTAAAACGGATTTTGTCCCGCTGCATGTGATACTATGTTATCAACTATGTCATCAACATTACACTTCATTCTCATTAAGTTAATTCACAGGGAGCGTCATCTTTATCTGGGGTTTATCTGGGGGTATCACCCATTAAGAGTAATTTGCGTCTGCCTGGGTACTCTCTGGCCACCTGGCTGTCGCAATTATTACATTGCCTGATTGAAATAATTTGAGCCACATCGCAATTATTTTTGTAAACAACGATCTTTTTGCACAATGTTTTATTTCAAAATCATGTTTCCAATCTGAATTACGGATTTTATATTTTCTGTACACCTGCATTCATTAATACATGTGGTTAAAACGTTTTTCTCATGTGTCTGATAGTTTATTTTAATCATAATATAGTGTCCCACTTAAATTGTCCTACTCAAAGAATAGCCTACATAGAAGGATTATTTCTAAGAACACAGGCAATAATATTTTCATTCGTTTATTAGGCCCTACAAATATACTAAATGAAAATTACACAACACTTAAATTATTCAAAATAATTCCATTAGAATTTAGTTTTCATTTTCATTGTGATGATGTACAAGGTAAAATAAGAGACACTGTCGACCAGTTTGCTACGATCAAAGGATATCGGCATGAATAGCCTTAAAAAGGCCTAAAGCACGGTTGCTTGATAAACACAATACATTTGATAAATAAATAAAGGAAAGGATGATTTACAGTAGCCTACACTGTCACGGTGCCACCCGTGATCAAGCCAGACTCCCGCAGCTGACACCGCTTTCACGGTGCCACATTCACCGTGCCGCATTCACGGTCTCCACTATTAAGCACATCTGTTCCTGATCACATCACCCAGGACTTCCCATCATTATGCACACCAAATCCTCATTACTAGGCCTACAGCTAAGGAAAACTGTGCACCAGGGTTTATGTAAGCTGGCAAAGGCTTTTCGCCGGTATCAGGTGTATTCTGCCAGATGAAAATATAAACCGCCAAAATGACCGGTGGGAAATATGCCAAATGAATAAGTAAATAGATAAATAGCATATTAAATAGCCTAATATTGTAGGACAGTGGCGTCGTTAGGCCTTGGCGTCCGAGGCTATAGCCCCAGATCTTTTATGAATAGCCCCGGATCTCAAATTGACCAAAAAAAATAATAATAAAGAAATAGCCCCTGATCTATTCATCTATAATTCCGATCGCGCATTATGACATTGTAGACATGTAGGCCGCTAGCGTGTACATCGAAATGTTCTGCCTGTACATTCAAAACCCTGTACTTTCTATCCCGGGCGGGGGGGGGGCTAAGACCTGAATGTATTGTGATCCTAGCGATGCCTCTGTTGTGGGACCTGCATGATCTGTTGCCAAGAAAACAGCGAGCCTCGGCTCACTCTCACAATAAGACATTACTGAGTCATGTGACTAAGCTTGACGCGAGAATCAAAAGCAGCACACTCCGGCACCAGATCAAACATAAGACCGTAGCCGAAGATGGCATAACCGGGCCGGTTTAAAAAAAAACTAGTGATGGTGCAACTGAGGCCAGTAAACGAGGTTCAGTAAATTATCTGAGCCTATAGTATAACTTTCCGCAGAGCCTGTCAAATGCTTTTTTGCACGCATGGGCTAGACATCTTATGGAAACCAACATCATTCGCGCGGTAGCCTATTTTTTGAGACGATTTCAAACATTGACCTCAAAATCCCATCAAAATATTGAGCAAAAAGATTGTTGTCTATAAACATAATTGTGATCTGGCTCAAATTATTTAGATCAGGCAATTATGTAGCTAATTGCGACAGCCCTACAGTTGGTATACAGTATTTAAAGTACATCAGTTCACAAAGATTGTGAAGAGCTCATTCTGTTGACTAATTTAAATAAAAAACATCTGTTGGATCACAGAGTTTGTGTTTTATTGCTGTTTAAGTGTAGGCTATTATACAGCATGGCTATTTAAAACATGTATCCGGTAGCTCTTCTGTATGGCCAGAATTCTGGAATTTTAAAGCCAAATTGGCCGTTTTGATAAGACAAATAAGAGACTGCGCTTGTCTATTAAATAATAATGATGCGAAATTAGGCTACATTGCGGCATTGCAAAACTATTCTAAACTTGATTTAAACATACTGAAATTTAGACACAGCTTTTTTATTTATTTGTCAATGCAATTGATTTGGAACATGCCATTTTGAACAGCCTCCTTCGATTAGTTTTCCTAAATAGGTGTAGCATATATTACATTGTTCCGTTGTCAGAATTCTATACTCACAAACTGAAAACTATTTAGAGACTAATTACTGTTTGTTTTACATTGTATTCCTACTTAATAACTGATGTGAGAGTACATAGGCATGTGAGAGTACAAGTATTGTAACAGGCGCTTTGTCTCACCCGTCTCTCTCTCTGGGTTAATGTGGATCAATTAACAGTAATTTGTCGACTTTAGGCCATTGTACAGTAAATAAACGAATTACATGTTCTGTTCAAACGCAATTTTACGTTTTTATTGATAGAAACTGATGCAGTTTTCAGGAAATATACCTGCAGAAAAGTGGCATCAATGACGCAATAAGTAATGTACGCTTGATAAAAGTCTGCAATTAGCCTACGTAAATGCTAACTTAATCTTTGTAATAAACAGCTATATTTCCAGTCAAATAACTGTATTTCAGTTTAAATAATTACAATTAACGAAAAGGAAGAGATTGTGTGTAGACCTATAATTATTATATTATATAATTAAATATGCATTCTCAAAAATACAGTTAATCAAGCACAGCAACACAGCAACATGGAATCAAACACAGCAACATAGCAATCCATGAATAGGTTTCTAGCAGACAATATTCCTCCGATTTGAATGTTTTATTCTGGCCATATAAGTACCGACGCAGGCTTGAATAACAGCAGTTTCAGGTGGGTGTCGACATTCTCACAGATGCCTCCTGGTGGCCATTCATATTTTTTATTTTATGTTTTTGTCCATGCCGCATGGCACTGCAACTTGCTGCGGTATAATGAGGCATACCGCGGCATGCCTCGTCGCGGACCGCCCCTTGGTGCTGGAATTAAACGAGCGACATCTGTAAAACATGCCCAAGGGCCACAACGTCTGGTGAAATGCTATGAAAATCGGACTGGTGGTGCTGTAATAAGCCTCCAAAGTGGCCAAATTTGCAAGCTCACCACGTCCATGCCATGTGTCCACCTTGATAGATTTTCATTTTGAATATGTGAAAAGCACTTCAATAGCAACTCCTGTAGCACCAAATGTCAGATTTTCACGTACAAAGATATTAGGCATGAATAGACCAAGGTCTGTAAACAATGCATAAGCCAAATGAGTATGTCAAAAAATGTGGCTGCTATTGACCACTGAACCATCGAAAGTTGTACAAAGCCAGGCCAGTAGGTCAAAAAAAATGGATGCTATTGACCAATGAACATGTGCGGAACGTGGTTTTGCACATATATGGACACCTCTCCTACCAGGATAATGGTATAATATTTCTACTACTCACCCCGTTTGAATTACAGCCTTGAAAAGAGGTAAATAAGTCCATCTCCTCACAAGCAACATATTTGCCATTGGGACTCATTTATTTTGCTTTAATGGTTTTACGGCCATTTTGAATTTGTGACAAACACTTGAAAAGCATCTCCTCTGGCACCTAAGGACCGACCTTCACGTACCTTCATATTTAGCATCTATTGACGATGTTCTTCAGAAGTTATTCTGAAACCTATCAATCAGGCCAGTATGTTGAAAAACATATTGACAGATGAACATGTGCAGGGGTGTGGTTTTGCACATATATAGACACATCTCCTACAAGGATAATGGTATTATAATTCAACTTAGTGCATATGTTAACAAAGATGATACTACAATAATGACTGCAAAGATTTTATCAACCACACGGTGGCGCTATTGAGATTTCCCACATTTGCAAGCTCAACACGCTGTTCCAAATCAATTGCATTGAAAAATAAATAAAAAAGCTGCGTCTAAATTTCAGTATGTTTAAATCAAGTTTAGAATAGTTTTGCAGTGCCGCAATGTAGCCTAATTTCGCATCATTATTATTTAATAGTGTTTAAAATAAAATCTTGAAAAGAGGTATATAAATCCATCTACTCCCAAGGAACATATTTGCAATTGGGACCCTTGAAGTCAGGCATAATGGTTTATTGGCAATTCTGAATTTGTGAAAAACACGCAACTTCTATAGAATCAAATGACCAATTTAAACCTTTTCACAAATATGTTTTAAAATATCACTGAAGGCCCCTCAGCGTGAGTTCTTAATGCAGATTATTTCAGTATTCGCTGAGAATTCCAGAATTGTATATTATGACACAACAATAATTGCCGCCACATCAGCCCATAAACACCATGTTTCTTTTTAGATATGGAGCAGTATTCTGATTTTGACTGGTTAAAATTATATTTTGAAACTATAAAGGGCAGTGCTGTAGTGCTGTAAAGCAGTAAACTGAATAAATATTGAGCAACCTTCTGAATTGTGTTATTTTCCTGAGTATCACTCCACTTGTTGTATCAATAAAACACATGACTATGACTAACTATCAGACAATGGTTTGTGTGTTAATAATGCCTTTGTTTACGTGATTATTCACAATGTCACTAAAGATTATGAAAAATAATAAATTCCAATTCTTGCATATTTAGTAATGGACAAATACTATCAGTGAAAAACACCTTTATGAAGGTTACGTTGAGCTTGTTTGGCTAATTACGATCTATATGTCCAGCCATGTTTGTTTACCTCGCACTGGATTCTGGGACCAAAGATCTCTGCGACCAAAGATGGTAAAATAAAACGATTCACCAATCTGACCGGAAGTTCAAATCATAATTACCTTCCTGTCTCTTAGTCACTCATCTTGTCACCTGTATCTGTATGGATATAGAATTCCTTCTAAATTATTGCAAATGTGCAGACCACAATTTGCAAATATACAGTTGTGCTCAAAAGTTTGCATATCCTTGGAGAATTGGTAATATATGTACCATTTGTAAAGAAAACATGAGTGAGCAGGCAAAACACGTCTTTTATTTCTTATGGGATTCACATTCAACTGTAGGTCATAACAGAATGGCCCAATCATAAAACAAAACATGGCAACAAAGAAAAAAATGAATTGAGCCCTGTTCAAAAGTCTGCATGCCCTTAGTTCTTAATACTGTCTATTGCCCCCTTTAGCATCTGTGACGCCCTGGCTTGGATCTGCACCTTCGCTCCCGCGTTCATGAACTACGCTCCACCACTCCTGAATGCACCCCGGTCATCAGATCCCAATCACCATCATTCTGATCACCTGTGTCCCCACCTGCGTCTGGTTTGTGTCCCTATTTAGTTCTGTTCAGTTCTCCCTAGCCTTTGTGAGGTATTGATTGTTTTTCATTCTTTACTGTGCCTTTGTTTTGCATTCTACTTTTGAAGTTTAGCCGTATCGATAGCCCATGTTCTGACCGTAGCTGTGTTTCCTGTCTACTCCGATTTAGCCCGTGATTTTGTATAGTTCGCCTCTATTCTGACACTCTGGTTTTGACCCTTTGCCTGCTTCCTTCAACTCTGCTTTTGACTCGCCCCTTGCTTAGTAGTGTCCACCACAAAATAAAATGCTGACGCTCCGCATCTGGATCCTGCAACCAATCTCTCCAGCTCAGCCATTACAGCATCAATTATAGCGTGCAATCTTTTGTAATAGTTTTCTTTGAGACCCTGAATTCTTGCAGGTGGTATAGCTGCCCATTCGTCTTGGCAAAATGCCTCCAGGTCATGCAAAGTCTTTGGTCATCTTGCATGAACCGCACGTTTGAGATCTCGCCAGAGTGGCTCGATGATATAAAGGTCAGGAGACTGTGATGGCCACTCCAGAACCTTCACCTTTTTCTGCTGTAACCACTGGAGTGTCAACTTGGCCTTGTGCTTAGGGTCATTGTCGTGCTGGAAAATCCAAGAGCGTCCCATGCACAGCTTTCGTGCAGAAGAATGCAAATTGTCTGCCAGTATTTTCTGATAACATGTTGCATTCATTTTGCCATCAATTTTCACAAGATTCCCCGTGCCTTTAGAGCTCACACACCCTCAAAACATCAGTGAGCCACCACCATGCTTCACAGTGGGGATGGTATTCTGTTCACTATAGGCCTTGTTGACCCCTCTCCAAACATAGCCCTTATAATTGTGACCATAAAGCTCTATTTTGGTCTCGTCACTCCAAATTACAGTGTGCCAGAAGCTGTGAGGCGTGTCAAGGTGTTGTCGGGCATATTGTAACCAGGCTTTTTGTGGCATTGGCGCAGTAAAGGCTTCTTTCTGGCAACTCGACCATGCAGCTCATTTTGTTCAAGTATCGTCATGTTGTGCTCCTTGAAACAACCACACCGTCTTTTTCCAGAGCAGACTGTATTTCTCCTGAGGGTACATGTGGGTTTTTCTTTTTATCCTGAACAATTCTTCTGGCAGTTTTGGCTGGAATCTTTCTTGGTCTACCTGACTTTGGCTTAGTATCAAGAGATCCCCGAATTTTCCACTTCTTAATAAGTGATTGAACAGTACTGACTGCCATTTGCAAGGCTTTGGATATCTTTTTATATCCTTTTCCATCTTTATAAAGTTCCATGACCTTGTTACGCAGGTCTTTTGACAGTTCTTTTCTGCTCCCCATGGCTCAGTATCTAGCCTGCTCAGTGCATCCACGTGTGAGCTACCAAACTCATTGACTATTCATACACAGACACGAATTGCAATTTAAAAAGCCACAAGTGTGGGAAATTCACCTTTAATTGCCACTTTCACCTGTGTGTGTCACCTTGTATGTCTGTAACAAGGTCAAACATGCAAGGGTATGTAAACTTTTGATCAGGGTAATTTGGGTGATTTCTGTCATCATTATGATTTAAAAAGGAGCCAAAAACTGTGATAATAAATGGCTTCATATGAGCACTATCCTTAAATAAAAGACATTTTTTTGCATGATCAGTCATATTTTCAAAATCAAAGCCAAAATGTCACAATGTCTGCCAGGGTATGCAAACTAATGAGCACAACTGTAACAATCAGTATGGTATATAAATAAATAAAAATAAGCTAGGTGGTGGTCCAAATGTATCTGGCAAGTTTATTTATTCAAGATGGATACATGCACATTGCATACAAATACACCTGCATTTTGTAGGATTTGCTTGAAGACTAAAAACTAGATGCTATAGTGTCAACAAGATGCTGGGGCATCAGGACAGCCCTCCATATCTGAACTTCTGTTGAAGTAGTTCTGTTACGTAGAGCTGAACCAGGAGCAATTGTCGTTATCATCTAGGCAAAGAAAGAAACATTGAAGTGACTATGCGAGAGCTGCAAGTGAAACTATCACAACATAGGACGGCTGGCTGGATACCCAGACAGCAGCTTACTCCGCAGTGGTTTCGGCGTTGTTATGGCAAATCCTCATAGCAGTCACACTCACTTAGCGCCTCGGCACCAGATCCAAAACGCACGTTTTTAGCGATGGCTAGTTCGAAGGAATTGGCCCAGATTCGGATAGGATGCGCCTGCCACATGATGTATGGTCGCGTGCAGCGCTCGTGCTGCCATTTGAAGCATTTTGGACGTTGGTCATATCAACCGTCAAAAACAAGGAGTTATTCAGCATACTGGTGAGTAAAAGTTTGCTAGTTTAATGTTTGCTGAATGCCAACAACAATATATGTGCGTAAATAATGTTACATGATTTTACAAATAGCCATCTGTAGTTTGCAAGGTTACCTTTCGATTTTAATTCATGTTTACTAATCGTGCTATAGCTAAATGTAGCAAGCGCAGCTCGACAATATTGAGCACTTCTAGCTAACCATTTTGCTAGTTGTATTAGACTGAATTGAATTGGTTTGGTCTAGGAATATATATTTTTTAATAAATCCTCATTATAATCACATCAATAAGTTGTACAGTAATATGTAGCCAATGTCAACTTAAAGATAGAACGCTGGCTATACTTTCTAGCGACCTACAGTCAGTAGCCAGTGTTTGGTAAATAAAATTATTTGCTACTGTGGCTAGTCTTCTATGCCGGGATGATGACTATTATAGGGCTAATGGATAGTATCAATAATAGCTTGGTAACTTAGCAAACTATGTTTATTAGCTACAGTAGCTCTTGTTGGTATTCTGTTAAAGTTAGTATAATGTTCGTTACAGTAGCTGATTGATTTGTACTAGTAATTAATGTTAAACATTAACTGGATGGCCAAGATTCTGGTTGGTCAGTTTTTCTGCTAAAGGATCAGCCAAGGGTACGTACTAACTTAGCCAGTGTAACAGTCTGATGTGTCTTAGTCAAATGTGCACATACAGTAGCATCCACACACCATATGACTGGTGTGTAAAGTTACAGCTGCACATTCCTTGACATGTTTTATATTAGTTTTGTGCCTAGGTCTAATCACATTAAATTTTTTTCTTTCTCTTAGTCTTCAGCATCTCAGAGTGGTCACCAACCCTGCCATTTTTTTCTCCAAATCTAACGGGGTGAGGTGAGTAACTTTTTCACCACATAGCTTAAAAATATCACCTCAGTCCCAATGTTTTACACTTCTGCATCATTGTGCCGGGGGAGTAGGGTCAGTTTTCCTTTGTAAATCCTTTGTGAATCTAAGTCATTCTCTCTCTAAATTTTCCTTGTGTTCTGCTTGGTGTTAACTTAGGAGGACAGGAGCCCTTGGACCACATCTCAGGACTTCCTGGCCCGAAAGGCTCGTAGCCATCAATGCCCAAAGTCCTGCTGGTTTGGTTGCAGTTCAAGTAGCTGACGATACCTGACGATTTCAGCTGCTCCTCCACCGACCATTCCCGTTTGTCCCTGTCTTCGTCCATCTGGTCATGCAGCAGACTTGGATTTTGTTTTATAGACTCTGGACAAATCCCACATGCATTTATTAATTATTACAATTTGTACTCTTAAAATGTTACCCTGGCACAGCTAGAAGAGAACTGGCCACCCCTCAGAACATGGTTCCTCTCTAGGTTTCTTCCTAAATTTCATCCCTTTTAGGGAGTTTTTCCTAGCCACTGTGCATCAAGCCTGTTGTTGCTTGCTCTTTGGGGTTTCAGGCTGGGTGTTTAGTATAAGCACTTTGTTACAACTGCTGAGGTAAAAAGGTCTTTATAAAATCAATTTGATTGATTGATCACAAAATGCATGCAGTAGGTCATCAGTTTAATCTTGAGTACAGAGATGGTCGCAGAAAACATTCCAAAGCTGCAGACAGTACAGAGCATGCTGCAACACCATAACACTAATGTTGAGGACTTTTTACGTCATCCTCTTCCTGAATGCGCCGGGAAGTGTGTGGTCTCAGTTGGACATCATTCTCCATCCTCAATTTCACTCGCCTCATGTTGTGGCACAATGTTGTGTTTGTTAATTTCTAGTAATATCCAATGTTTTTCATAACTAAGTTGTGATGGTTCCATTTATTCAGTATTGCCAATACAATGTTGTGATGGAAAAATGGTAATCTATTCAATTTATGTTTGAAATTTCAAATTTTTGTCTAACAATGAAAATGTAAATGAGTTGTCAGGATGTGTCTGGGTGTATTGGTCCTGGGGAGGAATGGGTGTGTGTGCCCCGACTCTGATTTATTTATTTTTTAGCTCAGATTGTATGAATGTTGGCTGCCACCATTTGATACATCCTTATTTAATTTTTGGGTTGAGAAACACTGTACTAATTGATTCAGAATTGAAATGTTTTTGCTTTTGATATTTCATTGTAGCCATGTATTTACATTTTTATGGAGGACTAAATGTGCCATAATATGAAATATATAAATAATTAAATATATAAATAAATATATAAATAATTAAATACACATTGCATTTGCATTGTGTACACTTATGCATCGTCCAAATGAAATAGACATTTCATTTGGATGGTGTGAAGTTGTGCATTGTCCAAATGCAATGGGGCGGGACCTAACCCATTTGATAGAGCTGTCCTCATTGGTTTGTATTTAATGCTTGGAACACTGTGATTGGATGCTTGAGAGCAAAGATGAGTGCTGTCAATCAAGTAGCACACGAACCAGTTTCAGTGTTTCCTTGTCAGTTATGGATACAAAATTGGGCCGCTTTGAGAACCATTTAACCAGATAATTTATGTTAGCATGTGGCCTGTTTTCAGTTACTGCATGATCGGTGGAGGACCGGAAAAGTGTATGTGCCCTTGGTTGTGCCAGGCTGCCAGTACCGTCCTCTAGCTCAATAGTAGGCGTAAGCCTTTAGAAGTTATGTCTTAGAGCTGTTTGAAAACGTCCAGAAAGATACAGATTTCTCCGTAGCAATGTTTTTTAGTTGCTGATAAAATACACAGACGCAAGGTGTTAAACAGATGGAGTTGGGCCAGGTCGGGCAGGCAGGACAAAACATACACAACTCAAGGCATGTTCTCCAGTTCCCCGTTATAATCTGATTTAACGTTAATAATAACACATTACTCCCGACACCCCCCAAAAATATATATAGCCTAGGCCAAAATGTAGCAGGCCAATGGTAAGGTAATTGTCTCCTCTATTTCAAGACGCACACTTCTCCAGTCCTCCACCTGATCATGTGGTTGCCACGATGAAAGTAACTGAAAACAGGCCACATGCAAAGCACATATTAACACTAGAACCGCCAGGCCTATTTTACTCCCTATAACCGCCAGAGCCGAACGCCGTTTGGCGTCATTAGCATACGAATCGTCCCTATTAGCATGGACATTCTCCTCCGCAGCATCACCATCCAGCTAGAGCATCAGTTCATCTACTAGGTCGTCATCAAAGTCTAAAAAATAATGAATTACAGAATTTGTCTGTTTTAAATGGTTAATGAATTTGAAAAATAAAAGAATGTGTTTGCATTGAAGGTCTCATCATAAAAAAAAAACAACTAAAAAAAGAATACATAGAAAAAGACAAGGTCCGAAATGATTTCAATGCCAATGCATAGCTCTAGTCACATACAGTACAGGCCAAAAGTTTGGACACACCTTCTCATTCAATGCGTTTTCTTTATTTTCATGACTATTTACATCGTAGATTCTCACTGAAGGCCTCAAAACTATAAATGAACACATGGAATTATGTACTTAACAAAAAAGTGTGAAATAACTGAAAAGGTCTTGTATTTTAGATTCCTCAAAGTAGCCACCCTTTGCTTTTTTGATAGCGCTGCAAACCCTTGGTGTTCTCTCAATGAGCTTCATGAGGTAGTCACCTGAAATGGTTTTCACTTCACAGGTGTGCCTTGTCAGCGTTATTTAGTGGAATTTTTTCCCTTATTAATGGGGTTGGGACCATCAGTTGTGTTGTGCAGAAGTCAGGTTGATACACAGCCGACAGCCCTATTGGACAACTGGTAGAATTCATATTATGGCAAGAACCAATCAGCTAAGTAAAGAGAAACGAGTGGCCATCATTACTTTAACAAATGAAGGTCAGTCAGTCCGGAAAATTGCGAAAACTTTGAATGTGTCCCCAAGTGCAGTCGCAAAAACCATCAAGTGCTACAATGAAACTGGCTCACATGAGGACCGCCCCAGGAAAGGAAGACCAAGA
>JACXGI010018885.1:0-12716 GCA_016801175.1 Esox masquinongy
ATAGGGCCACAGTGTCACCGGACCCCCCTGTCTCAGCCCCAAGGTCTTACGCTGCTATATTATTGTGCTGGGGAGTAGGGTCAGTTCTCCTTCTCCACTATAAATCCTTGTAGATCTAAGGAATGCATTTTCTAAATTTTTCCTGTCTCCTGCCGTTTTAAACTTAGGAGGACATGAGGTCCTGGCCCACACCTGAGGACTACCAGGCTTGAAAGACCCGTTGCTGTCCCGGTCCAAAGTCCTCCTGATTGTGTTGCAGATCAAGACGATACCTGACGATTTCAGCTGCCACTGTGCTGACAACCTCCCCCTCCCCGTGTTGTCCCTGTCCTTGTCCATCTGGTCATGCTTCCGACCTGGACTAAGTTTAAATAGACTCTGGACTCAGCCCACGTGCACTTATTAACTATTACAATTGTACTCTTAATATGTTCACCCGGTACAGCTAGAAGAGGACTGGTCACCCCTCTGAGCCTGGGTCCTCTCTAGGTTTCTTCCTAAATTTCGGCCTTCTTAGGGAGTTTTTCCTAGCCTCTGAAATTCAACACTACTGTTGTTTGCTCCTTGGAGTTTTAAGGCCAGGTGTTTTGTAAAAGCACTTTGTGACAACTGCTGATGTAAAAAGGGCTTTATAAATACATTTGATTGATTGACTTTATATAAAAATCAAGATATTCGTCACTTTTCGCACGTACACTAAATCTGCAGTATTCTGATGTATTGCTCGACAATCACCAGCACTGTCAAAACGATGCAGAAACCACAGGCACGCGAATGCACATTCGCAATCGTGACCCACACTCAAATATATTTTATCTACGCGAACGAGATAACCAATGATTTTGGTTAGCCAATGATAACCAATATTACCACTTTTCTGAGATCCAGAGCAAGCAGAATCACATGGTGTTGAGGTGGCTACAGCAAAAATGTATTTGAGTGCGGGTCAAACCAGTAAAAAACTGGAGAAAGTTAAACCGGAGAAAATTAAACTAGCGCTTCATCGGTCACTAAACTGGTTATGCGCGCCCTCCTTTGCGCACATGATCACACACACAACTGAGTCGCGTAACTGGGTTCAAATAACAATGTTTTCAAAATATTAAATTAAAAAATCAGTCATGCAACGTGTCATAATTACACCTATTATTTTTCAATTGAAGTAATCCAAGAAGTAATCATAGGTTTTTTCTAAAGTATCTGTAATCCGAATACAATATTTAGCTTTTTGTCCGCATGTAACTGATTACTTGCAATCCATTACTCCCCAGCTCTGCTTACCAGCATGCAGTTGCTGAATGAAGCATGTATTTACTCTTATGGCACAACGTCTAATGTGGCTAAACATTTTCTGATACTATTGATGTTTTAATTATGCTATTTGATACTATGGTTGTGCGAATTTGAGTAAAATCACTTTGTACAATTTGTAAATACACAGTAACAGTTACTAATTATATAACATAGAGGTATAAGGGACCATTGTTAAAAAGTATGGGAAGTAAGGCAATTTTTACATACAACTGGATTGTAGAAGGTGGAAAGTCTTCTCACCTGACACCACCTGGGAGTTGATAGTAGTCATGGAAACATTGCCTTGTTGCAGGGTTCCGGTGGGCACCATGATGCCAGAGGAGTTGACAGAGCTGGAGACTGATGTCATGGAAGGAGACGATGTCTGGAGGAGATCCTGATTAGGTCAGAGGTGACAGAAAGAGAGGTAACCAATGAGTGGTTTGAGGGAAAAAAAAAGATTTTCAGGATGTACTAAATGCTGCAGATAGAAATCTCATGAATAAAAAACGTATAGAAGATGAATGTCCTGAAAGATGTTTTTTGGACAAAAAAATAATAGAAAAAAAACTGAAACCTAAAACATGTTGCTGGCTCCCTCAAAGTGCATATCAAATACAGTCTGTTTAGAGTAAGTATGAAGTGTTTCTGTCTCTGACCTGCTGCAGGCTGAGTGACGTGTGTGAAGGTGAGTACGGCCCACCCATGTCATTGCGGAGCAGGTTGTCGCTGTGCATCTTGGTTTTGAGGCAGGTGATGTAGCGGTTGCAGAAGTCCTTGCAGAGCTCGTTAACCTTTTCTAGCTCTAGAAGGTGGATCCTCAGCACTTGTATGGCCTTGACCATCTGAGGAGTAGACAGAGGAAAATAAGCAGGCTCAAAAACTAGTTAACGAAGGAGGCCATGTGCTAGCCTGAATGCTAGTCTATACTAGTTCAGCTTCAGCAAAGTCCATTGCTGCTTTCTTCAGCTAAAACGATGTGTAAATGTAGCACATGTATGGCCTTCACCTTCGGAGGAGAGAAAGAGAAAAAGCCTGCCGGCTAAATGACTGAGGTACACTGTTGGACAGTGCCTCACAGATGATCTGTCTGGGTTTAGTCGGTCAGTGAACATTCCCAGATAGCCTTTGACATAAATAATCCACTTGCTAACTAACGTGCAAATCCATGAGCTATTTCATATCCTTTACCATGATCCAATCTTTGTCCTTTCTCCAACTAGGCTTCCCCTCCCAGTGCTAATTCCCTCAAAATCATCACTCAAGGGCACCAGAATGGGGTGGAAAAGTGCTCTGCCAAGGAGGGGATGAATCTTCCAATTACCGCTAGTCGTATAACTGGGTCCCATCTCATCCAGTTTGCTCCAGTGTTACGGTCCTGTGGAAGAGTTAGTGTCTGCAAGAGCCAGCCCTCGACCGGCACCTCATAAAGCACACAGATGCAGGGTTAATTGACTGCCACACCACTTGTCGGCCGAGCACCCCCGTAATGATGAGAGCCCACCTTCCCTTTCTCTTTCCCTTCCTCGTTTTCTCGCTCTATATTTTTCTCATTTCTAATTACTGCTAGTTGTCATGGAAGGTTGAGAGGGAGAAATCTTGATAGGGACTGGGGAAGAGAAAGAAATAGTGAATAGAAATAGAGACAAAGGAGAAAAGAAAGAGGGAGATGTGTATGTGTGTGTCAGAGAAAGAGAAAAACAAGAAAAAAGCTAATTGATAGTATATGAGGGAACAGTGCACACAAGAAAGTGTAAAAAAAACACAAATTAATAATGAGTAGAACATACAAGAAACGTATTAGAGATGCAATGACTTCCTCCACCAATAGAGGGACCAAAGGTGCCTAACTTGGTTAAGTCACATCAGATAAGTCAGATGTCTCCTGAAAGTAAAAAAAGACGCATTAGACCAGTGGTGTTGTTAGGCCTGGGCTTCCAGGGCTACAGCCCGTGGTCTTTTGAAATGGTCTTTTGAAATAGATTTGTCCGTTTTTTTGGCATGATGAGTTTGCATGTCCCTGTGCATAACTGGTGCAAAAATACAGTATCTGATTGTTTTGCAAGCTGGGATGGTGTTAAGAAAAGCGTAACGAGAGCCAACAAGTGTTTCAACGAGGGTTGTACTACCAAAACACCCTCTGTCCTTGCTTTAGACTATTGAGCTACGTATCTCATATCCTCAACATGAAAAAGCTCCATTAAGACGACAGAATTTACTCCTCAATATTAGGCAGCATTAGATTTAAATGGTATAAAGCCATGTAATTCTTTTGAGATGGCTCCCATGCAGGCTACTAACCAGGTTGTCAAGCTCCGGATCCTCACTGAAGAAAGGTTTGTGGTCCTGCTCCTGCTGGTGGACAAAGTTCTCAATGTCCACATCGAAGCTGGCAGAGGTGATGCACTCTGAGCCCTGGGTGGCCTGTTCACATTTCTCAAATAGCAGGGCCAGCAGTGGGAAGAGGGGATGTCTGGAAGGAGAAGTCAGAAAAACAGACATCTCTATCTGTAGCTCAGATGCTATATAGGGACTATTTCCAGGAGCAAGGAAAATGTTATGTTAATTGCGCCGTGTGGGTTTTGGCATGTTTGATGCATGTGTATCATTTTCAAAAACTGTGGTCAGGATTCAATCCAATTCTGCTTTATTGACAACTCTCCTTTTAAAGACAATATACCATGCTTGCAGAAACTGCATTCACAATGAATTTGTCACTGTATATGTCGGCTCAATCAGGGGGCAGTGAAACTTCATGTAATCTCCAGTTAGTAGTGTTTCAGAAATCCTGAGGCAACCTTAAGAAGCCTGTTGGATGTAATACTACTAATAATAAAATGAATAACAATGATAATAGTTTGTTTGTAATGCTTGTTCACTGCAGTACAACTTGTGCTGAATTGACTGGACAAGAGTAAAACAGAAAACAATAGAACATCAAACAGAGTAGATGTTCTAAACATAATCACCAAAATGCCAGGAAAAATCCTTTGAAAGTGTATCCTAAATATATTCCAACAATGCAACCACTTCATCAAGTGATCTATAGTACCAATAAACCTTTATATCTTTCCACATCTCACCTTATTAAAGCTCAAACATCAGAGGCACCACCTCATAACTTGAAACAACATGACAATTACTTAAAACTTTCACCAAAAAAACATGACCAAAATGGACCTCCCAGTGTGTCTCTATATTAGTGATGTATGTGTGCTTGTGTGTGTATATGTGTGCATGCATGCATGTGGTTGTGGTGTGAGGGAGAAGGTAGGCAGGGGGACATGCAGCCCAGATCTGCTCTAGGATGCTGGGAGAGTGGGCCCCTGCTCTGGCTGGAACCCATGGCTCTCATTTGCTGCCTTTAATAGCCCGCTATATTAGACCTCTAATCTGCCTGATCCCAATTTAATGTGGCTCCCTCAGCCAGACGTGAGACGAATACTAAACAGACGGCCATGCGCACACTGCCGAGCTGCAGTCCCCCCGGCCTCATCACCAGGGTGTGTTTGTGTGTGTGGAAGAGAGAGAGAAAGGGAAGGAGAGATAGATCTGAATAAGTGAACCCGCACACAGAGAAAGGGGATAAAGAAGGAGAAGACTGGAGAGGAGTGGAGGAGGGGATCAGGAAGATGGGCTGAGAGAGGGTAATATGTTCATGAAGGCTTGTTTTTCAGGTCCTATGCAGTGACAGGTCTTCAACTCATCTAATTATTATGAAACTAGCCGCTGATCTAAGACAATAAAAACAATCCTAAAATGTCTCTAAAAATTAATTTCAACAATTTGTTGTGATGTTGCGTAAAATAGCTGCCATTCTCAAAGCCGCTAGTTTTCTATTGATTTATTCCACAATGTTTCCCTACAATTGTAGTTATGACCTTGCTTAAATTGCTGTCTGAATGGAGTAGGAGAGTTGCTTTCTTCTGCTTTTTTTTAAAACTGTTCATCCAACCTGGAAGTCAGACAGATCAATGAGAGTATGTGAGGTCACTCTTACTCAACTAACAATCTCATCTTGCTGGCGCCCGATCCACCTGACGTAGTCACTAGAGCATGACTATTCAAGGAGATCCTTGCTGATGATGCTCCAACACCCGGGGCAATTTTGTCCAATAAGCACGGCCCAATGGGATCCCTGGCCACAGACTGTGATGGATGCTTCAACACTGTGAGACTGTGCCACCTGACATACACCCCCAACAGGTATTGTTTTTCTGCTTTTTAGTGGACGGTTTGTTTGTTTCCCCTTCCTCAGCCTTGTTTACTTCAGACACACACAATGGAGATATGACACACTGGGGCTTCTACTCACAACTCCAGGGCATTATGTGTACACAAATGGTTAAATTGGCCGGCTGGTGGACAGAATTAGAACAAACAAGGGTGGAAAACAATAAACAGCAGTAAATATATCATTTAATCCACATTTCAGAGGGAACTCAATCTCCAGATTCAAATCCAATATAGCATGCCTTTCTTTTGTTGAAGATGACAACTAAGGCAAATACAATTGAAGGTGGCTGGAAAATCCTAGAAGAATTCACAAGGAAAGTTATCTAGTGTCTGGTTGGTGTCCATGTCTCGCTGACTTTATTGTATAATGATAAAATCGTAAACATGTTTTAAGGTTCTGAATGGTGAAACAAATATGTACACAACTACCATTAAGACAAACGTGTAATGCTGTAGTCAGGAGACAGGACACAGTTTCAGGGAGAACGGAGAACTTTTAATAAAAGGACTAAGTAACAAAGACTACACATGAAAACAGAAACAACGTTTCGGTGGCACGAGAAGTAAGTAATAACCAACCACAAACACTGAAGGAGGAACTTAAATAGGGATAGTGATGAGAAATACAGGTGAAAGTAATAACAACAAACAGGTGTCCATGATCCAAATCAGGTAGAGAGGGCGTTGGATCTCACTGGCATCTGCGTGACAAAAAGCTTAGAATATTCACTTTCTATTGTAATTGTTCATTTTTTTTATCTTTTACTTTAGGAGTGCAGAGCCAAATGTGGAAAAAATGCTTCACAGAGGGCACTATACTGTATATTAAGGTTATCTTAATATGGACAGTGTTTTAGACAGCCTACAGTTGCTATAACCATTAGAGGACGTCAGGTGTGCGCATATAGTCGTGTGTCCATATCTGCCTTCTCTAGAGTTGGAGCTCCCAACCCACCAGCCCACACTGGGCACCAGAAAGCAGCCAGGCTCTACCTGCAGTGCGACGGAGTGGAGACGGCCGTCGGGGGATCGTTACTCGGGCCATAAAACTGCCATTTACAGGACGGGGGTGTGAGAGGGCAGTCATTCAGCACATAGTCTCTCCTCATGCACAGACCGAGCCACGAGAAAACAACCCAACGAAAACTGTCCTCCATGAATCACACGCATGGGATACATCACCTAAAGGATGTGGAATGGTTATAAAAAACTGTATCAGCAGTATCCTATGTGCATGAAAGGCACGGGGGTGTCCGAAATAAATGGAGCCCTGTACACAGCACAACATTAGCACCATGTTTAGGTTCAATTCTACAAATGTAATTCTACTTCAATTCTCTCCTTCCAATTTATTGTCTTTGAATTCAGAGATGTAATCCTCTGAATTCTACATTATAGCACTGATTTTGCTGATAGCGATATTTATTGAGAAAGAAAATGTAGCTACTTACTAAAACTGAGTTATGTGGCTGTCCCACATCGCTATATTAAGATAAATGTACGGTGAGTCATCTGCTCAATAAGAGAGACAAATAATAATAATCTGTTTAATTACAATTTAGAATTTAATTACATTATCCCTCTCAAACTGGCACAATTATTATTTTGAATTCCATTGTTTTCAGGCTGATTGTGTCATTGTTCAAAAAGGGTAGCTACACAGGGATACTCGTTAAAAGTAATAAAAACAAATTTCAATACTATGTGTATTAATTCAATTAACTAGGACTTTAAGTAAAAGTATTGAACTCCAGTACAATTCCAAACGTTAGGCTAGATGTTTTTACAATTTAACCTACAGTTTAATAATGATAACAACAATAATTGTAATATTTAATTTATTGAACACATTTCCTTTGATCAATGTGTATAATTAAGTTCCAATTCCATAACTTGAATTGTTTTAATTTTTTCAAATTCATATTAATTAGAATTTGGAATAAAATTGGAATTTAACTCATCCCTGATTGGCTCCCTAATCCTTGTTTAAAGAAGTAATCAGAAGTAGTATATGAGATAAAAGGGTGCAATTTCAAACACAAACATGGTATAATCTCATCTCAAGGGTTTGTGATATATTGCCAGTATGGTTCAAATCCTGATGTTGATTGGCTTATAGCTGTGATATATGTAAGTAATAAGGCACCTGAGGTTATGGTGTACGGCCACTATACCACTGCTAAGCACTGGGTCCAGGCTCTCCGTGATGCTTTGTCCATAAGAACAGTTCTTAGCCGTGGTATTTTGGCCATACACCACACCCCATCATATCATATTGCTTACATGTATCACAGCTATCAGCCAATCAGCATTCAGGGTTTGAACCACACCATTTATAATTTTAATTTAATACAGGTTTGTGGCCTTCCTGTAATTAAGTAGGGTTGTGTAATTTAAATGTCTTGGCTTTTTGATCTATACTCATAATTGCGCAAACTTATTTCCTCAGTAGGTTAATTATTTTTCAGTCCTCTCTTCATGAACAATGGGAGTTATTCTGTAAGCATCACAATAAATACCTGTAATATCGAAAGACATGGTGACATGTCAATCTCTCCGGTGTAAGGCACTCTCCAGGTCAACCATTCATAATGGTTGATCCTTTGGTTGTAACCCCACTCAGCAATGTCTCAGAGCGGAAAAACACTTTTCCAGTTCACAACAACATATTTGTGCAATGCAATGTGTGAAACAGGACAAATACAAGCACCCTGCATTTCACCTTTGACAAAAGTCAAAACAGTGACGCCCACAAGAAAAGCAAACGTGTTTTCCTATTCTATTTTTTTTTGCCACAGTTTTTGTTTGGGGGGCGGGTTGGCTGTCTCTGCATGTCCACCGTGTTTGCCATCCTAATCAGTCTTACCGTATGCCCGCCACTATATCTGAACCCAGTTGACAGGAACCACGCTGTCTGCCCTCAACAATCCCCTCACCCCACAAAGCACACCCTGTCCACTCACAATAGCGCGGACATCTACTCAAGGAAGCATGCACAGAGACATACACAAAGAAACACACACAGACACGCGTGCCCACACACACCAACTTGAGTTTAACAGCCGACACCCCCCATCTATGCATGTCAATGAATACTCCTCTTTTTTCTCTATGTCTAATTCTTTTTCTGTCTTGGCATCCAACCTCCCTTCACTATTTCGCCCCCGTATTTCTTTCTTGCCATTTTCACGCCTCCTCCTCGTCCCTCTCATCCATTTTTCTCTGTCTACTTATACTCTCTTTACATCCTTGTCCATCCTCCCTCTATTAGCTGCAATGCGGAGTATATTGGCAAAGCTGGCACAGGGTGCTCTGTCTGCTACATGGAAAATCTGGGTATATGTTACTTGGTTAAAAGTGTATGTGTGTGCATGTCTGCCTTAATGCTTGTATTCTGTCTCTGCCACTGTCAGATTGTAGAAATCAAGTGGGCCCATGGGAGTTAGAGGCAGATGGTGTCACCTTCCTTCCATCAGAGCGTGCTACTGTCATTGATCCAGTTTATAGCCACTTCTTTCATGTTACTCATTTCAAGCTAGTTCTCTGTATTCGCCATTTAAACTGTCAAGTCAGGTTTAATCTGGCTAATTTCCCTCACAAATATCTTGTAGCTCTTCCTCTTTGAAAAAGTAAAATAGCAAGGAACCTCATTAAAAAGAAAGCCTGACCTTACCAAACATAAACTCCCCTAACTCCTCTGTCTTGTGGCAATTTAGCGGAAGCCCGCTGACCTCTTGAAGGGAAGCCTTTTAAAGGAACATGGGTGACTAGCTTTTGCGCCATCTAACAGCTCTAGCCATTAGGATGGCGGGAGTGGCTGGGAGCCGATATGGCGTCGACAGCTTCACAGCGAGGAAGGTAAACAGACTTTATGGTGCATTACCAAACCCCAGGAACAGTATGCTGCCCACAATCCCTGTGCTCTGCCAAACTAAAAGCAATCCCGCCGTGTACGATACGGGATGCCTTAACAGTGCTGAATTACAAAAAGGGCATGCAGGGCATGTGTTCTGGGGCCCCATTCCTCCAAACTCTTTATTTTTATATTTTACATTAGGGCTCGTACATAGCATATCTGCAACACACAGCAGATGATAGCAGAATGTGTAGCATCACCAAGTTTTTTTCATGAAAGAAACAGATTTGATGTACAAAATGCAAATATTTCTCTCTACCCAATTACAAAAATTGTAGCATTGCAGGAAATTAGCTGTCAAACTACAATAACCCAGTGCCTTTGTCTCACCCCGGTATCTCAGAATTTTCTCTCATGTACAAACACATGTATGATGTGATTCCTTGCTTCCATGTAAATCTGTCCATCCACTGGAATTTAATGTGATCATAACTGAAAACAGAAAAGAAATTGGTTGCTCTGTCCTTGAGCAATGCCATTAACCTCATTATTCCTAGGTCATTGATAATAATGAAAATAAAAATACTTGCTGTTTATATAATAAGGTCATGTGGGTGTTTGTGAATTCTGACGGGATAACTGAATAAATTCACTTAATTTGTGGTCCTCTAGATCAAGGGTGAATACACGTTTATTTTCAAAATCTATTTGAGTTTTACAGAAAAATATTGTTACAATGATCAGACATTGAATACACAATACATATTATAGTTTAATGTAAATACAATTATGATTTATGGAAAAACAGCAAAAGAAAAAACATTTTTTTTCTAAAAGGGGACTTCTGGTGATATGGCTTGATAGGCTGGTTACTTTATTATTTACCAAATTAACCTAAACTATCCTCCCATAGCAACTAACTGTTGGTAGGGCTTCTTGCTTGTGCCATAAAACCTTTACAAATGCTCTACATAGGCTGCTGCCCACTTTTTGTTCAAACTTCCCAACTCGTCCCATATAAACCAGCTACTGCGCACACTCCGCTCACTCCCAGTTGCAGCTGTATCCACTAAAAGATTATGGCGCTTGACTACTGAGCAGCAAGTTAAAATGCAGGGGAATGTTTGCTTTCTTTCATTTGGAAACCTATCATCTTCCCAGAAATAACTTTTTTACAGACTGGTATACCATCTTCCTGTATTTGAAAATGTTAAACCTATGTTTTGAGGAGCACATCAAAATGTACAGTATTCCACCTCAGACAAACTTGAGTATTATCTGTATGGCACATTCCAATCTGTCAATGCACCCCCAACAAATTCTACTGACACAAAATAGGAGGAGGAATTCTGAAGTTAAATGTCCATCACAAACAAAGAGGATAGATTGTAGTACATTCATATATGTAAAATTAATTCTAGACACTGCCTTCGACAATTCAAAATTGTAGACTACACTACTCAAAAACGAAATGATCTTTCCTGATATCTCTCCCCTATGTGACAAATGTCAAACTGCAAAGAGCATACTACTCTTTGCTTCTCAACAATCAATGGAATCCTCTCGGACTTCATATTGACTCTGATCAAACCAACCGGGGGAAGGGATGTGTTAGAAAAAAAGCTAGAAGCAATGACATTTTTTCTTTTTGGAGGGATGAGAAAAAATAATACATCTCTATTGTGTGCAGTTGGGAGAATATATACACAGCCCTTGGCCTTGTGCTTTAGCATATAATAAAACCTAGCTCTTGTGATGAGCAAAACGGTATGCATTGATCACAATGAACAATGAAGTTCTATGACTGTGGGGACAACCCTACGTGCACACTGTCCGCTCGCTCAACTTGCAAATCGCTCAATCTCTGGCGAGCTGTCACTGAACCCAAACTAGTGTGCACACTGCTCGCTTGGGCAGGGCATATCTTCCTAAACTATGCCTGCATCAACCAGTATAGGGAAACATCCGTCTCAGCAAATATTAATAAGCATTTAGTATTTGCGTGACTCCACTACTAAAAATTTATTACGACTATGCCATGACAATGATTTGTCAATGTTAAAATAGAAATTCACTTTGTTTTACGTTATGCATGTATTATTCACCCGTAATCCCAACGATCTCTGAAACCTTCCATGCATCATTTTTTTTTAGAATTATATCTCTGCATGAAGCCAGGGAAACATCATAAATAATGGGGAAACCAGACACCGCAATTATAAGTTTCTCTCTCGTCAATTTATTTAAGCTAGCGAGTGAGTTTTTAGCTAGCGAGTAGAAAAGCGAAGGGACATGAAGATGCAGAGAACATCTGCCCTGCCATTGGTAGACGGCGAACTCCGTCACTGCCCGCTCACTGGAAATTAACATAAAGTTGTCTCAACTCTCAACTGTCGCTGGGAGATTTTGTCTCCGAGAGTAACTCCTATGAAGGTAAAACAGCTACATAAGTTTTTTATAGTTGTAAATTAGGTTGCACACTTACAGGTGCTGGTCATGTAATTAGAATATAATCAAAAAGTTGATTTATTTCAGTAATTCCATTCAAAAAGTGAAACTTGTATAATGTATATATTCATTCCACACAGACTGATATATTTCAAGTGTTTATTCCTTTTAATTTTGATGATTATAACTGACAACTAATGAAAACCCCAAATTCAGTATCTCAGAAAATTAGAATTTTGTGAAAAGGTTCAATATTGAAGACACCTGGTGCCACACTCTAATCAGCTAATTAACTCAAAACACCTGCAAAGGCCTTTAAATGGTCTCTCAGTCTAGTTCTGTAGGCTACACAATCATGGGGAAGACTGCTGACTTGACAGCTGTCCAAAAGACAACCATTGACACCTTGCACAAAGAGGGCAAGACACAAAAGGTCATTGCTAAAGAGGCTGGCTGTTCACAGAGCTCTGTGTCCAAGCACATTAATAGAGAGGCGAAGGGAAGGAAAAGATGTGGTAGAAAAAAGTGTACAAGCAATAGGGATAACCGCACCCCGGAGAGGATTGTGAAACAAAACCCATTCAAAAATGTGGGGGAGATTCACAAAAGTGGACTGCAGCTGGAGTCAGTGCTTCAAGAACCACCATGCACAGACGTATGCAAGACATGGGTTTCAGCTGTCGAATTCCTTGTGTCAAGCCACTCTTGAACAAGACACAGCGTCAGAAGCGTCTCGCCTGGGCTAAAGACAAAAAGGACTGGACTGCTGTGGTCCAAAGTTATGTTCTCTGATGAAAGTAAATTTTGCATTTCCTTTGGAAATCAAGGTCCCAGAGTCTGGAGGAAGAGAGGAGAGGCACAGAATCCACATTGCTTGAAGTCC
>JACXGI010018886.1:0-12713 GCA_016801175.1 Esox masquinongy
TCTCATCCCGGACGGGCCCCCAAGTTATTGAAGTACCGACCTAAAGTACTTCCCCGAGTTGGTTAATGAGAAGAGATTAAGAGGAGACAAAATCGCAGTGCCGGCAATTATCTTTATTCATACAGATATATCTGGAGACAGTGTGGCATTCAGTCCAACAGAGTCTGACACAATCACAGCACACACAGTTCTTATAGCAGGAGCCCCCTACCCTAAATTTTATGGTTCAGGGCGCGGTTCCTACCATATATAAGTGAGATATATGTTGTTTAACACATCTTTCATGGCAGCTGCCGTCTTCAGGTTTCCCTGTTGTTATTCCAACCAATCGACTTCTAGCTTTAGCGTCTTTTCCCTTATTTGGCATTCTGCTCATTTATTACCGAATTCCAAAGGGGTCTGTTCTTGCTCCCAGCTATTCTAGTGAGATAAGGTTCCTGTCACCCCCTCCTCTAATGCAGGTACAATGTTTCTTAGTTCTACTTAGCCTCTAGCAGGCTTGCATGTTATCTTAATGCTATTGCCCCACAATATATATACGAGTAGGCTATGTTATGGTTGTTCTTTGTTATAAACTGTAATAATAAATTCTGCTTTGCAGTATCTGCACAGAGCATTACTGTCATCACGGACCACTTGATGTATACAGTCTTTGTCCTACTTTTTGCCATACTTGGACCACTTTGTTGGCGGCATCGTTTGTGGAAATGTATCTAGTGCTATAACATCTAATGTCATGAATGATGACTCATCACTGCGGTACTAAATGTCTATAATATTCAATAGTTCTACCATACTATTCATACTCCCCATCCTACTCTTTCAAAAATTGCTGCTAGTTTACATTGTTATGTATATTATTGCCAAACTTGCCATAGGCCTAACTATAATTTCAATTCCACCACCAATATTGCTGCTAGTTCACAGTACTCTTTCTAAACTTCTGATAGTGTACAGTGTTATGTATATTATTGCTTTCTCTTCTTGCTATATTTTTTTCTGTGTATATATTTTTCTTCCTTATTCTCACTACGTAGTTGTAGTGTGCTATGTCACCATTCATTAGCTTACTACACTCATATATATCTATAATATCAAATAATTCTACCACATTGCTGCTAGTTTACATTGTTATGTTTATTACTGCTTTACTTGCCATATCTATAATGTTCAATAATAGGCTAATACTCAGATGGCTGCTAGTTTACAGTACACTATTTTAAACTGCTGCTAGTGTGCAGTGTTATGTATAGTGTAGCTTTATTTATTATTTTCTGGCTATATTTTTGCTTATATATTCCTCTTAACTCTCACTACGTAGTTGTCGGGTGCCATGTCACAGGACTTTAATTGTTCAGGATGATGCTGTGTTGCTCTGTGCATTTCACAAATAAACATTGAAACTTGTAACATCACTTGGAATTCTAACTTGATTTTTTCGCCAATGGGAGGGAGGTGGGGGCAGGAAAGATCCACGTGGGGATATGTAATAGAGAAAATTACACTACAGCACTTGTATTATTGTGAGGCTGCGAGCAGACAGTGTCAATCAATGCATTTAGGGAAAGTAGCGACCATAAATGTACAAAAACAAAGTTGCTTGTCATATTTTCCTAACAAGCGACCAAATCTTTTAAAACAAGCCCAAAAAAACGCAACACGCAACCTGTTATTATTTCAAGCGACTGCTCTGTACAGGCCTCGAGTTCCTCCACACCAACCATGTCGAACCATGTCTTTATGGACCGCTTTGTGCACAGGGGCACAGTCATGATGGAACAGGAAAGGGCCTTCCCCAAACTGCCACAAAGTTGGAAGCACCCAATTGTCTAAAATGTCTTTGCATCATCTAACATTAAGATGACCCTTCACTGGAACTAAGGGGCCTAGCCCAAACCCTGAAACCCAGCCCCAGACCATTGTCCCTCCAACAAACTTTCCAATAGGCACTATGCACTAGGTAGCGTTCTCCTGGTGTCCGCCACACCTAGATTCATCCATCAGACTGCCAGCATGATCCGTTACTGCAGGTAACATGTTTCCACTGCTCCAGAGTCCTGGGGCACTGTGCATTACATCACTACAGCCAGCACTTGGCATTGTACATGTTGCTGCTCGGCCACAGAAACCCATTTCATGAAGCGCCCAACGCACAGTTCTTGTGCTTATGTTACTTCTAGGGGCAGTTTGGAAGTCAACTCTGTGATGAGTCATGCAACAGATGACAGGCAATTTTTACGCACTATGTGCTTCAGTACTCGGCGGCACCGCTCTGTGAGTTTGTGTGGTCTACCACTTCATGGCTGGGCTGTTGTTGCTCCTAAATGCGTCCATTTCACAATTATAACACTTGCAGTTGACCGGCACAGATCTAGTAGGGCAGAAACTTCACAAATTTGTGGCAAAGGTGGCATCCTATGACAGTGCCACATTTAAAGTCACTGAGCTCTTCAGTACGTCCCATTGTACTGCCAATGTTTGTCTATGGAGATTTCATGGCTATCTGCTGGATTTCGTGCACCTGTGAGCAATGGGTGTGGCTGAAACACTGTAACTCAATAATTAGTAGGAGTGTCCACATACTTTTCATCATATAGTGTATGTAAGACAAAAGTACTGATTTTAGTACCTCCAAAAGTTGAAAGCCTACAAAATCCTTTGTGAATGAATAATTAAAAAGATTTACAATCATTTTTGAAAACACTATCGAGAAAGCTTTCTCAAAATAGTTTTAGAAAAAATATATAGTGATTTATATTTTTTGTATTAATTGTTCACCACCGAGATGTATCGAAACAAATATTTGGAAGCATGACCAGCAGTGTTGTCAAAATGTTTTTGTCAGAGGAAATGTAACATGTGAGCCCTATGTGTATGTAAATAAAATCGGTTTTGCAGCTTTGCATAATGAATAATGTTTTTTTATTGTTAAAAAACTATAGCAGGTTATAATCTCAAGACAGTTACAAAGTGAGACGGTGCAATTTGCTTCCTTGAAATACAAGAAAAAGCTAAAAAAACATTTTAAATTTAAATCAGAGAATCACAGCTTTTTTGCACTGATTATTTTCTTGTTTTCTGTTCATTTTTTTATTCATAATTACAATGGGACAAAAACAAGATGTTTTAAGACAGCCTTTGAATGCACTTGGGTTGCGGCGTGGCATCTCTGTCTGAAAGCTGGACACTGCAATCATAGTTTTTTTAAAGACAAAAAAAGAGAATTGTTTGCACTTAATAGTTTGTTTAAAGAGAATGGCTTTACAATTTTGCAGTGTGCAAGGACTCCCCAGACAAGGTTGTTAAAATATAAATAGAATTAAAAACCTTTGTATCTATTGAACATTTATTTTAATATTGTTCCAGATAAAAAAATGGACTCTGTATTATATATAAATATTGTACTTCAATGATTTATGGGTGAAATTATCATTATTACCCTAGTTGGATGTTCATTTCAGAATACTGATATTTCTAATGTTGAAAAATATATACATAATATAATTAAAAATTAATCTTGAATATGCAGGTGAATGTTTTTTCTTTCTTTTCTGTTTCATGTGTATTTTTCTTAATGAAACATTTGGTATAGGAGATGTCTCTATGGAATCCTCTAAATAGGTAGTGCTATTTAGATGTTACTGCAGACCCCTCTATGTACACAGGTAAGGCCAGTGATGTCCTGAACCCATCCCTAGCCCCTAAGCAGCTGAAGAACAGAGAAGAGGATGTAGTTACTGGCAGTGTAGAGATGGAAAGACTTGACATAATCTTGAACATACCCCAATCTTCTTAGAGGAACAGATACAGGGAAGACAAGGTGACTTATATCAATATATTTGCCTAAATTTAGCCAAAATGTGTTAGCTGCAAACAGCGTCGCTGGAGCCATGTGTTAAGGTACAGTAGGTATAAAATGTGTTAGCTGCAAACTGCATTTTGTAACATTTGTCATAAAACGTTAGGTAATTTATTATTTACAAGATATTCATGATTTACCGTATGGAATTAGGTTTTCCACCAGGCCATGTATATAAACATGAACATGCTAGGGTGCTATCATGTTTTGAGTTTTTGAAAACGTATGTGTACTAACTTAGTTATGCATAAGTTAGCTATGCTTGTATGCATAATTTCCTGTGTGTGCCAGTTAACTTGCCTCGGCAAGAAATCGGATTATAACCAGAAAGATAATTAGCACACCGATGAAATGCTGGCACTTCATCCAGCTGGCACTAGAGGTTACAGGGAAGTTAAAAAAAATTATGTATTTTACCTGGCTATTATTACAATTTTTGTACGCTGTAGTAGTAATTTATTTCAGCCCTGACTGCACATATTCTTTTCCAGTAGCCATTTGTCTGTGCCCCAATTCACAGACTTTCACCCCATCTAGCGCTTGTGAGACAAGGACCCTTTTTAGCAATGAAGTAGTTTGTTTCGCCCTAACACAAATCCTAAATTGCTGGCCCTCAGCCTCCCACTCGGCATGATGCGCAATAAGGGTTAGTGCGCTGTCCCACTGTTGGTAGCCATTGCCTCCTGCTGCTCTAAAGACATCACCATGCCAGCCAAGATGCCTGCAGGTCTCAGGTTCCCTTGGTTTTTAACAATGTCTGGTACAGACAGGGAGGGTACCAGTTGTTCTGGCTCAGGTTCAAGGAATCCTGCCATGCCTGTAAGGCTCCCATAGAGACAGTTCATCAACCACTGAAGATCCTCCTCTGTGGGTTCTCTGGACAGAGGGTTATAGTCATCAGCCATGTACATATCCACAGACTGCACATTGTTAGAAGTTGAAGGCCTTTTCCATTCACAGTATGTTTGTTTACTTCCTGCATTATCCCAACAACTAAACAGTGACCCTTTCGAAGGGTCGGCAGGGTAGAGTAAAGCAAGGGTTGGACCCCATACTACGTGTAAAACCATTGATTTTGTGGTGTTTCTCATTTGATAGTTTGTAATATTTCCCCTTTATGCTTGGTTGTAGTGTAGACCATACAATATTGAGTATAGAGGGCATGGTTTGTCATTTGCATGCCTTATTAGCAAATGGGAGGGTAACCACGTTTGGTTAACTCTGTTGTGCCCACATTGACCGGGGAATATAAAAGGAAGGCAATTGTGGAAGGTGGAACATTGGGCCTTATGAATTGTTGTACTGTTCTTGTCTTTTAACACATGTACATCTGATGTTGTGCACCTCAAAATTCAGCCAGTGCAGCTGCATGGCCAGATTTATGAGTTTGGCATTTTAACACAATATCCCAAACCTCTAATATGATCTGGTCGTACAATACAAGCTGGATGTGTAGACAGAAAATGATATTCATAATGTAAATAATGACAGGTAGTATCCTGGATAATATATTTATTGATAATATATGAATTCTGTGTTTGTTTTTTTGTATCTTGTTAGCAACACTCGCCAACATAGGATGAACTTATAACCTTCACTATTCCTGCACCTCTGCTAGTGTCCACACTTGTAGTAGTCTTCGGCCCTTTTAATTGTCATCTATAAAAATGACATATGGTCTGAAATTGACAGTAATGTTGACAAACTAAGCTAACTATTAATAATATTTCCATAAGTAAAAAAACATATTTTGGTACTGCACTGCTAGCCCGCTAATGGCAATGACTAGCATAGAAAGAGGATGGAAGATATGTAACTCTTCGTTTCAACACAACAGCACCTTGATTTCAGAATGATCACGCTGGCCAATGTTAGCTAAGGTTAGAAATGACGTAGAGAATTTTACTTTAAGGGTTTGCAGTCTTACATTAGGTATGTTATGTTGCTAATTAGCATACATGGAATGGCTGTGGGTCCCAATAGCATACATGGAATGGCAATACATGGAATGGCTGTGGGTCCCCAGGAGAGGTTTGAGAACCACTGAACTAGCCAGTATAGCATTTTGGCGCTGGGTTTTATGGGGATTATGACGCGTCGACTATTTCCTTCTATAGTATTGACATTGGCTCTTTTATTCAGAAGGTTTCCTCATTACAATACGATTATGACATCATTGTTAGGGCTGCTGGCAGAATACTAGTCATTATCCTCACCCCGCACAGCTAGCTAGTGAAAGTGACAGCTCGTTGCTTTGAAAGCTAAGCAAACATTTGTGGCCGCATTTTATCTAGATGGTCCGACAGATGAACTGGACAGTAGGCTGGGTAGTTAGGTAAGACAAGCAGTTGGGGCAGTTTCTATATATAAAATAATGCATTTCAATCAAAAGAAACACAAGAAAACTTGTTAGCCAACTATAAAGCCTAAACACTGCAAATCTTTCCATTACAAGCAATCATTTGAGCTCTACAGCTGATGTGCTCGCCCATCAAGTGAACACAATAGGGTTGTAGTTGTCATCGTAAAGATATTACCAACATTTCACAGCATCAAACATCCCCAAACATATACCCGCTGTTTATGTATTATAGGGCTTCTATAACATCTTGTTATACAAGCTGTACCCTCACTACTTTACATTGTAGCAAAGTGTCATTTCTTCAGTGTTGTCACATGAAAAGATATACTCAAATATTTACAAAAATGTGAGGGGTGTACTCACTTTTGTGAGATACTGTATGTTAGTCACCCTGACATCATTAACACTTTAACAGAGCAAGGATGTTTCTACTTCTTTATCACCCAACAACAACGAAACGTGAAAAGTTGGGCGCTTTGGCACTAGACAAAAATTTACAAAACTTTAAATTGTCAAATGACAGCACAACCTTTTCTGGTTTTGTATTAATGATAACATCCACACGATACTGTAAAAAGTTTTTAAGAAGTAGATTTTGTGATATTTGCACAAAAAAGATTGTTAAAGAAACCAGGCTGTTTGTGCCGTTGCAATAAATTAAAGGAAGGTCGTCGACAGCCACTATGGGTTCTAAAGTGAGGATGTCAAAGGGAAGAGGTCAATTGCCTGGTGGCATAGTGCGCTGACAACAATCTGGCACACAATGCAAAGAAAACCAAGGAGCTAATTGCGGATGACAGGAAGTTTAAAATCTACAGTCACACCCCAGATCACATTGATGGCACTGAGGTGGAGCGTGTGCCCAGCTTCAAATTCCTGGGTATCCACATCTCCGACGACCTCTCCTGGACCCTCAACACCTCAACCCTGGTCAAAAAGGCGCAGTAGTGCCTGTACTTTTTGAGGAGGCTGAAGAAGGCCCATCTGTCTTCCAAGATCCTTGTGAATTTTTACCGCTGCACAATCGAGTACATTCTGACTAAAAGCGCCACAGTGTGGTTTGGCGGATGCTCCGTGGCCAACCGGAAGGCCCTGCAACGGGTGATGAAAACCGCCCAGCACAACACTGGTGCCCAGCTCACAACCATCGTAGACATAGCACTCGCGGCATCATCAGGGACCCTTCGCATCCATGCCACAAACTGTGGCCCTCCATCAGGCAGGTGGGACAAATCTCTTTGTTCCTGCTCCAGCAGGCTTAGGAAAAGTTTCTTCCCAGCTACTGTAACCCTGCTGAACTCTGCACCGAACACTAACTAAACCAAACAACCCACCACTTAGTAATACTCCTCTGGGACCTTGTTGCACTACTCTTCTTGTACTACTGGACTCTGACACTGCTTTGCAAAGTCTGATAGGTTGCTACATGTACACATCTACCTCGGGAATCTCATTGCTGCTATCCCCGCATTTCAGTTGCACATGCACATTCATTTGCCTTCATTGCACATTTAGAATTTCCATTTGTACTTGCATTTGCCATCTTGCACATCTATGGGTCAATGACATGACGTGCATTTTTTGTGTCCGAAGCCATTATTTGAAATATTACTTTTTCTTTAAGAAATACATGTAAAATTATTCTATGATATCTACTTTATGAGGAGCCAATTTATTTTATTTAAATATAATAAATGATTAGATTTTTGATATTCCAAAGCCCCAAAATGTCAGGTGGTGCAACCGTCCGAACCATAGACGCAGAGAACAAAATTGTAGTAAAAATGTTATTACTCAATAAAATTTATATATAAATAATTTGGCATATTTGTATGTTAAATTGCTTACAAATTATTAAAAGTTGTGAAACAGTGCTGTTTTAGATGCATTCAATTTTTTCAAAAAACTTTAGTCCAAAAAATGCATTTCTCCAAATGTCAAATAGCGCAACCGACAAAAAAAGAAAACCATGAACAGGATATGGCATCACATAAGAGGACCCCAAATGACCCCTATGCTGCAGTTACAAGGTTAGAAATTCTCTAACAAATGTTTGATTATTTAACATTTTTGAGCCATGTTGAGGTTGGGTCAAGTTACCATGTCAGGTGGTATGACCCCTGGTAAACTATGAACGATGTTTTTCTTTATAGCAATTTCAGTTTTATTTAATAAATGTATGTATACACTTTACTTCAAGGCTAAAAGTGAATATAGGTGTCCATGTTACTGCCTGTTAAATTTGAATGGACTTTAAAATGTCAGGTGGTGCAACCAAAAGTCAAATGGTGCAACCAGATTTACAGTTAGACCAATTTAAAAAAGTGATGTTCATTGATATTTATGAATACATTAATTGCATTTTAATATTAATATACATCTTTCTGTATGATATTGTATTATCTAAAGTATTTTAATAATTTTTTTTTAGATGCCATTATCAAGCAAAGAGAAATCAGCACAACTTAAAAAATAAACCCAGCATATAATTGTGAACCTTCAGTGCCTAAGCCATACTTGAAAGAATGTTTGATAGTTAATACACTGAAGTTACGTTCAGGCTTATGAACTCATAGATTTGAAGTAGCAACCCTATTTTAAAAATATGTTTAAAGATGTGTTCAGAAAACATTAGTTACAGCCTTTAGTGTTTCATTAAAACAATGATTTTGAATGATATTTGAGAATGATATATAATTTGAAATTATATTATTTGCAGAATAAATTGTTCCAAGCTTTAAAATAAACCATAATAAAATGCATGAACTTTTTTGGTGATAATCAATTGTTATTGAGCCATGGCGCTACCAGTCAGGTGGCATAACCAGTCATGGTCAGGTGGTGCAACCAGTCAGGTGGCGTAACCAGTCTGTGTACATTTAAAAACATCAATTATCATTGCAACTGTAAAGTTGAGTCATAAAATTAACTTTAATAACTTATGTAATGTATACAAATACTTACAGTTTAGAAAAAGTTTTTCTTTCTCTCTATGGGAAGTTGGATGTTTAAAAACATAAATAAGTGTCAGTTTCCAAGAAATGTAATAGAAGTGCCATATATAAAGACCTTAAAGGGAAATGTATTACAGTGGATATAAAAAGTCTACACACCCCTGTTAAAATGCCAGGTTTTTGTGATGTTAAAGAATGAGACAAAGATAAATCATGCCAGAACGTTTTCCACTTTTAATGTGACCTATAATGTGGACAATTCAATTGAAAAACAAACTGAAATTTTCGAGGGGGAAAAATGAAAAATAAAAACATTACAATAACCTGGTTCCATAAGTGTGCACACCCTTAAACAACTACTTTGTTGAAGCACCTTTTGATTTTATTACAGCACTCAGTTTTTTTGGATAGGAGTCTATTAGCATGGCACATCTTGACGTGGCAATATTTGCCCACTCTTCTTTGCAAAAGCGCTCCAAATCTGTCAGATTGCGAGGACATCTCCTGTGCACAGCCCTCTTCAGATCACCCCACAGATGTTCAATTGGATTCAGGTCTGGGCTCTGGCGGGGCCATTCCAAAATGTTAATCTTCTTCTGGTGAAGCCATGCTGTTGTGGATTTGGATGTGTGCTTTGGTTTGTTGTGCTGAAAGGTGAACTTCCTCTTCATCTTCAGCTTTCTAACGGACGCCTGAAGGTTTTGTGCCAAAATTGCCTGGTATTTGGAACTGTTCATAATTAAGTCCATATAGAAGTCCACATAATGATGGATTACATGCATCTCTTCCTTCACTTGTTCACTTGTTGGTTTCTGTTGGAAGTTGTAACAAGAGAAGACAGGGTAAATGGTAAAGGTGGAAATAATTTGAAATCAACTAGTAGCCATCATTCTTACCTGGTTCTAGCAATTTGAAGTAGATTATTTTTTCTAAAACAAAGAAAATAAATTTGAAAGCGTGTTATCACTGTGTGTGTGTGTGGGTGTGTGTGTGTGTGTGTACAGTGATCCCCTGCTGATTTTGTACGTTTGCCCACTGACAAAGAAATTATCAGTCTATAATTTTAATGGCAGGTTTATTTGAACAGTGAGAGACAGAATAACAACAAAAAAATCCAGAAAAACGCAAGGCAAAACTGTTATAAATTGATTTGCATTATAATGAGCGAAATAAGTATTTGATCCCCTCTCAATCAGAAAGGTTTCTGGCTCCCAGGTAGGGCTGCACAATATATCGTTTCAGCATCGACATTGCGATGTACGCATCCGCAATAGTCACATCGCAGAACGTGCGATTTAGTAAGGTAAACATATATCAGTCTACAATATATATTCTTTTCAAATGGAAAACTACATTATATCTGTCTGATATAACGTAATTTACTCCGATTTATGGGTTATTGGATACACAGTTAATTATAATAATTATTATTATTATTTTAAACACGGAGTTCATTGCTGCACGTGGTTGACATGCAGGCTCTGATTCCGCGTGACGAAATGATGAGCAAGGAACAGGCAAAAAAGGCCTGAATGGAGAATTTGGTTGCAAAAAGAAATGCATCGTCAGTTACATGGAAATATTTCGGCTACAGACAGGATGATGTTGACCAAAAACAGGTACTTTGTCGAGAGTGCCTTGCAATTGTTGCCACAACTCGAAGCAACACGACCAATTTGTTTGATCATTTAAGGCGGCACCACAAAGCTTCATATGACGAGTGCAAAGCATCTCAATGCCGTCCAAAGCAAAAACACCATCCAAGAAAGGTTCAATAACATTTCTCGCCAAAGACACGGTACCAATGAACACGGTTACCAAAGAGGGTTTTAAAAACATGATCCGTTTGCTTGACATGCGGTAAGTAATGCCATCACTCAACTATTTTTCTCAAGTTGCCATCCCAGAGCTTTACAAGAAATGTAAGACAAGTTGAAACAGAGCTGTCACAAGTGGAATATTAAACAGCAACAACAGACTAGTGGTCCAGCCGGACAACGGAGCCGTACATAAGTCTGACCATACACTTTATTAATGATGACTTCCACCTGAAAAGTCGCTGTTTGCAAACTGCATTTTTCCCAGAGGATCATACAAGTGAGAACATCGCAACAAGGATGAGAGGAGCTTTAGCTGATTGGGGCCTAGATGAGAGTCATGTAGTCTGTATAACAACAGACAATGCCGCGAACATGGTGAAGGCTTCTGAACAAGTGGACCAGATTTCAGTGCTTTGGCCACAGACTGCATCTTGCAGTTGATAAGTTATGCCCAATTGCGCATTCTGTTTTACTACTGTTGCTATTGCTATACTATTACTGTTACATATTATTACCTAGCAACCTGTTCTGAAATATAAAAATTTTCATAAGTTTCATAAATTTTTATTGTAGAGGATGGGGCTGGGGAAGAATGAAGGATACAGACTGTCAGGTTGATAGCCAAAGCTCTTTCTGAAGACATCCTCTGTTTTTTCAAATCGCAATATATATCGCAGGAAAACAAAATATCACAATGTCAGTTATTTCTAATATCTTGCAACCCTACTCCCAGGTGTCTTTTATACAGGTAACAAGCTGAGATTAGGAGCACACTCTTAAAGAGAGTGTGACACCTGTAAACAGAAGCAATCAATCAATCAGATTCCAAAATCTCCACCATGGCCAAGACCAAAGAGCATTCCAAGGATGTCAGGGACAAGATTGTAGACCTACACAAGGCTGGAACAGGCTACAAGACCATCGCCAAGCAGGTTGGTGAGAAGGTGACAACAGTTGGTGCGATTATTCGCAAATGGAAGAAACACAAAAGAACTGTCAATCTCCCTCGGTCTGGGGCTCCATGCAAGATCTCACCTCGTGGAGTTGCAGTGATCATGAGAACGGTGAGGAATCAGCCCAGAACTACACGGGAGTATTTGTCAATGATCTCAAGGCAGCTGGGACCATAGTCACCAAGAAAACAATTGGTAACACACTACGCCGTGAAGGACTGAAATCCTGCAGCACCTGCAAGGTCCCCCTGCTCAAGAAAGCCCATGTACAGGCCTGTCTGAAGTTTGCCAATGAACATCTGAATGATTCAGAGGAGAACTGGGTGAAAGTGTTGTGGTCAGATGAGACCAAAATCGAGCTCTTTGGCATCAACTCAACTCGCCGTGTTTGGGGGAGGAATGCTGCCTATGACCCCAAGAACACCATCCCCACCGTCAAACATGGAGGTGGAAACATTATGCTTTGAGGGTGTTTTTCTGCTAAGGGGACAGGACAACTTCACCGCATCAAAGGGACGATGGATGGGGCCATGTACCGTCAAATCTTGGGTGGGAACCTCCTTCCCTCAGCCAGGGCATTGAAAATGGGTCGTGGATGGGTATTCCAGCATGACAATGACCCAAAACACACAGCCAAGGCAACAAAGGAGTGGCTCAAGAAGAAGCACATTAAGGTCCTGGAGTGGCCTAGCCAGTCTCCAGACCTTAATCCCATAGAAAATCTGTGGAGGGAGCTGAAGGTTCGAGTTGCCAAATGTCAGCCTC
>JACXGI010018889.1:0-12710 GCA_016801175.1 Esox masquinongy
TGCTTCAACAAAGTATTAGTTTAAGGGTGTGCACACTTATGCAACCAGGTTATTGTGAGTTTTTTATTTTTTATTTTCCCCCTCAAAGATTTCAGTTTGTTTTTCAATTGAATTGTTCACGTTATAGGTCACATTAAAGGTGGAAAAAGTTCTGACATGATTTATCTTTGTCTCATTCTTTTACATCACAAGAACCTGGCATTTTAACAGGGGTGTGTAGACTTTTTATATCCACTGTAGGTATGTTAGCGTCAATCTAAACTGAAGTGTGTTTTCTGTGCGCGCGCGTGTGTAGCCTCTCCTTGTGCGGAAGAACGAGCTGGACAAACTGAGGAAGGAGGTCAAGGAGCAGTGGCAGAGAGAGCAAAAGAAAATGGTGGGTGGAACTTGGCTTTATAAGGAGACTTAGACAGGGTGTTAGTGTGTGGGGTTTGTTGAATGTCTCTGCAGGTCCAACTGCAGCACCAGCTTAATTGGAACAGCTTTATCTGCTGAGCATCAGTGTGTGTCGGTCGTTGACAGGCTGCATAGCTTAACAGCGCTGCACAATCGAGACTCAGTGTGAGCAAAAGGCGTTTACCTGGTCTCCCCCATACCGAACGCTGCGCGTTTGTTTTCAGCATGAGGCGGACAGTGCCCTTCGGAAGGCCCGCGTTCTGCAGGCTCAGAGACAAGAGGAGTATGAGAAAGCCCGGGTGTCCACCAGCCGTGTTGAGGAGGAGCAGCTGGGAGCAGCGAAGCTGGAGAAGAGACGCAGACTGGAGGAGGAGGCGATGCAGAAGGTCAGATTTATTATCCATGACGTCCACAGCTTGTCCCTAAAGCCATATGCTAATGGAGTTAATCTGTGAGGCCCATGGATTACACCAGGAGGCCCACAGATCATCCCTGAAAACCTATAGTTAATCCCTAAGGGGGTGTAACTACCGACTTAGGCCCCAACTCGTACTATATGCTCTTATGTTACCCCTGAGAGTGTTAGCTCATCACTGGAGCCTAGGGTTGAGTCAAACTCTTTTTACCACCTAACACCTGCTGAATGAAAATCCACATTCCGAAGATCTTCGACTTTTGATCAGTGGGTTGTAGTTGTGAGCTGTTATGATGTAACCTGTTTACTCCCTCCCCTGCTGTCTACCATAGATGGATGAGGCCAGAGACCACTGCAAGGCCTGTCTGACTGACATCGGGGTGAAGCGAGTGGACATGGCCAACACCAAGAATGACATTATTACCCAGTTACGAAAGCTGGTCTTCCAGTGCGACCTCACTCTCAAAGCCGTATGTTGTCAAATACATTGTTATTTATATATTTTAAACTTTTATTTGACCAGGTTAGCCACATCAACTTTTATTTGACCAGGTTAGCCACATTGAGAGGGACCTGGCCAAAAATAGCAGCACACAGAAGTTGCAGTGCACAACATAAATCATAGATTGCAACAGTTCCTAGTTACACTGTACATGTAGGTACAGGATAGATTAAGGTTTGAAATAGTTACACCCCCTCATTTCAATATGTATCATAGACTTGATTTTAGACTTTTATATTAATCACAGTCACTAGATAATTTATTTTTAAAATATTTTGTAGCTCATTCCAGTTGAAAGGTGCACAGTACTGGAATGTTTTTTTCCCTACTTCAGTACGAACCGCCAAGAAAATACAGTTTTGGGAGCGCAAGCAATATTTATCATTAGTCTGCTGGACAATGTATGAGCATAGATATACTGAGAGCTGCCAAAGAATGGCCTTGTAAATAAAAATGTACCAATCTGCATAGAGCTAGTGATGGCCAGCCCACTCTCATATATAGTGTGCAGTGATGGGTGAGAGATTTAGAGTTTATAACAAACCTCAAAGCCCCATGGTGTAGTGTCAAGCATGCGTAATGAGGACATTGAGGCATACACAAGGTATTTTCTTGCCTTGTAAGTAAAACAGGACTTATTTCGGAAATAAAAACCCAACTTGAGTCTGAGCTTTTTCACAAGACCCCCTATGTGTGGCTTAAATGTAAGACACTCATCAATGAAAATACCCAAGTATATGTAAGTTGTGAGCCTCTCTGTTGTCTTGTCCTGCATAGTCAGAATACTCCGGAGATTCAGCGGCTCCGTTTTAACATTTCTTAAAACCATTAGCTTTGTCTTATTAGCATTTAAAAGTAGCTTCAGTTGGCAGAGCTGAGCCTGAACAATAAAAAAAGCAGTCTTACACTATACAAATGTTTGATTGAAATACAATATTCTCTGAAAGTGTATAAAGCTATGAATCTGTGCGTTTAAAAACACTGTTCATAAAAACGTGCCACTGCTTCTGTAAAGTTTTGTTTATGGCAGGTAGTTCTTAGATGTCCTAGAACATTGTTTAGGTGCTGTCATTCATTCTAATGACATGGGTACTGTGTGTCATGAGCTGTGTGTGTGGTACTGTGTGTCATGAGCTGTGTGTGTGGTACTGTGTGTCATGAGCTGTGTGTGTGGTAATGTGTGTCATGAGCTGTGTGTGTGGTACTGTGTGTCATGAGCTGTGTGTGTGGTACTGTGTGTCATGAGCTGTGTGTGCGTTGGTCTCCCCAGGTGACAGTGAACTGGTTCCAGCTACAACAGGCCCAGGTTGTGTCTCTGCCCGTCAACTATCAGACTCTGTGTGAGAGTGCCAAGCTGTACGAGCCGGGCCAACGCTACATCGACTTCATCAGGAGTCTCCCTGCCCAATCAGAAAGGTCCAGGGTGGAGTCCTACTCCTTTGATGCCACCGTCTCTCACAGTAACAACACAGGGTGAGGAACATTCGATCCATGCTGTGATTGGGACAACGTGGCTTAAGCTTCCTCTCTGAAACTCAATACGTCCATAGATTTTTTTATTAGCGAACATTGATTGAGATCAACAGGATTGCCATTATCCCAGCCAATGAGTGAGTTACTGTGGGAGCCAGCGTTTCAGAAAGTAAATGCTTTCTCAAGACTAGTATTATTATTTTTAACAAGTGACTGACAGAGATGGATTGTGCTAGCAAAGGAATATTTGGGGGGAGGAATCGGGGAGTGGAAAACACAATTGAGTTTAGCCTGCAGGTTTTCCTGAGGAAGTGACTGGTCACGGGAAAGAGAAAGAAAGAGAGAGATTGGTGGAGAAAGGGGTGAAGGAAGGGGGACAACTTTGTTTATAGTGTTATTTAGTCCATGCCTTCTGACTGAAACAGGAATCAACACTTAGGCTGATCGTTGTACAGATATAAAATTGGCACGTTTTCCCACTGGACGGTCCTTAACTACAATACTTTGAAAAAAAGTGTGGAAAGAGAACTCTGTCAGTGCTGTGTCCCATATGTTCATGTCCCATATCTGGCTTCAGGTGTCAGTTCATAGTCACATTCATATTGTTTGATGGAAGCGACTGATGTTGCGCTTGTGGACATCGCCCAGAGGTCTCGCAGATTGGATCAACACCTTCTAGGGTGTATGGGTAAGATATCGGACAATGTCGGGCACCTGCCAGATCAATGCTGGTGTTGTTGGTTGATTTTGGCGAATTCCGTTTCGGACTCGCCCCAACCCGCTCCTAATTGCCGCAATCAGGCATGGCCTATAATTGGAAAGGGAGAGCATTGTTTAGAAGAGGTGCACTTTGACCTTAGACCAATATCTTTCCTGCTCCCAATAGCAAATAGTGACCCCCATTACACCTTCCAACCTAAATATAGATTTTTGTTTGCATGGGGAGAGGTGGGGAACCGTAGGGTATCTGAACCCAGTAGGTTACTTTGCCCTCCTTTCATCAACTGGGGGAGAAATACAACCTTTCCAAAAACAACTTCTTAAACACGTTCTGTTCACATATTCTGTTCAACAGTGGTCATCATAGACTGTGTATAAAGGAGTATGTAATAACACAGATCGGGGACGGACATGCTTTGTTTTTGGATGGCTTGCATCTTCCTCCAAACCTCCCGCCTGATAAAAATGAGCGGGAAGAGACAGATGGGAGTTGGAGGTTAAAAATTGACCACTGACCTACAATATATTCTAGACATTTATTCCTAGTATATATCTATTTATTATTAGTAGTCTATTGTCAGTTTCCACATATGCAAGTGGAAATGTTTATTGAGTTGTTAATTTCAAGTATCTGTTGTTGATGGGATTAATCAGTTTGCTTGTTCAGCCACTGAATTGGTGGATTTTCTATACGGCTCCTTTAGAGTTCATGTTGATTGATTATTGTTCAGTCACAAGACAGTGGAAGTCCTTGCTGTTTAATGCCTTAACTGTGAGATGTAATTCCCTATCCTCTCCCTATCCTTTTAGGCTGCCACTCGCCAAGCGCTCCTTGAGCAGCACCCACTGCAATGCTTACAGTTCCCAAGGTAACCTGTCTCAGATGTCTGTCACGTCAGGGGACTTCCTGGGTACAGAGGTGGAGAGCCCGGTCCATACAGGGCCTGTCAGGATTTCTGAGAGACGCTCCAACAGCACCACTGACATCCAAGGTAGACTACCAGTAGCCATTTGGTCATTTAGTATGAAATACGTGGGGCTTTCTGATGAGGTTGTACATTCAAATACGTGGGACTTTCTGATGAGGTTGTACATTCAAATACATGGGGCTTTTTGATGAGGGTGTACATTCAAATATGTGGGGCTTTCTGATGAGGGTGTACATTCAAAATGTGTAAACAACCAGAGGAGGTGATGAAAACACTTTTCTTACGTGTTTTTAAAAACTTAGACCTGTGTATTATTTTTTTCCAATATTATGACAAGGTGGAGTCATACAATTTATATCCTATTAATTAACATCAATATTGCATTTTGCATGATACTTAACCCAATCACTGTAAAGATTGACATAAAAGGGAGAAGGTTTAGCAGTCAATAACATTGCTCAGATCAATTTAGATTGCATCACAATGGACGACAGTAATGATTTCCCTAAAACACACTGAGTAAATTGAGTTCTGCCCTTACGCATTCACATTGGTGTCGGGGTGGGCTCTAATAGCTTTATAGACTGTCACTGTGACTGAGATTAGCATGGCGCTCAGAGCGTTGTAACGTTGATCTCAGATCAGTGAAAAGGCAACATTAATGGCCAATAAGAGCACAATGGCACCAGGTAATGGATGTCATGCTACTGAGGCTGCGAGATGTAAGAGATTAAGAAACTGAGAGTGAGTGGAAAAGAATGTGTTTGTTTGGGCGCTTCCATATTGATCCAGTGCTTCATCTCACTGTTATTCAGGGACTCACACACAATCATGCCAGCTCTTTCAGATAATCTCATAAGCCTGGTGGTGATGACACCATATGTATGCACTGATAAAAAATAGCAAAAAAGTTATCCGTTTGTAATATTGTTTGATTCCCTTGAACCATTAAGGATGTACATTATGTCATTTGCTGTCTGCCTACTACAGTATTTGATCATGATTGGCTGAATTAGCTAGTGTTGTTTTTGGCCTATAGCAGGAACAAACCAAAAAAAAGAGAGACCTTTCTTGCAATATGTTTACAATTAGGTCTACATTATGAACGTATGCTGAAAAAATAACATCATATTCTGCTATGCAAATGTTCAACAACTACAGGGATATGGAAACTTTTCCATTAAGTTCCATTAACATTTAGAATCCCCGACCTTTGAGCTAAAGATGGCTCTAGCCATGTTCAGTCCTGACACCACTTGATCCTTTTGTGATTCTCAGGTGTTTTCATGTGGAACACGGCCTCAACCACACACGTAACACACTCATTATTCCTTTATCAATAATAATTTTATCAGCCAGTCCAGTACGTTTTCTTGGCTAAATGAACATTTCTCAATAGGTGGAAGTGCATTCATGTTGTTTCACATGTAAAATAATTTTAAGTTAAGTTATAAGTTTATTAATTAATTTTTGGTTACATGCAGATGTACAGGTCGATAAAATAAAATAACAGATGCGTGATGAACATCCCCTGTTGTGTGTTCCAGCTCTGAGGATCCAGGGCCCATTCAGGACCTGGGGAACTGGTAGTCAGGGTGGGGGGATGTGCAGTGACTCAGAGAGTGCTGGGGGCAGCAGTGAGTCCCGATCTATGGACTCTCCCACCGCAAGTCCAGGTAAGGCCCCATCTACCCAGTCATTCTTGCCCGGGGGCTCTGTCTACGCACAACCTATAGCAGGTTCCATCCCTTCTAATGGTTGGCGTGGCACCCTTTGTTTTCAAACACCTGGTGCCTACCACTGGCCGTAGCTTTCATCACCTGTTATAAAGGAATGATTGATCGTTTTTATCACGCCATGGCTGTCTCACTTGACGTGACACAGAGACATAAATGACTGTTGGAGCATGTCTGGAATGACTGTGGGCACGTCTAAGTCTTGATGCTATCTATAAGACCATAGACTGTAATGTAAATAGCAGTGGAATGTGCGGCCGGGTTAGCAGAAACGTTATGTGATTCTGGTCAGCGTTCATCCATCTGTTGTTTTTTTTCGCCAATTATGTAACAAGCTGAAGTCTATGTTTACTGTTCATTATGCACTATGACTGTTAGATTTATTTATAGCGCGCTTAAGTTATAATCGTACGAAACAAGCGTTCCAAACTGATACGTTTTGGTTAAGTATCTGTAATCAATTGAGTTGGATAAAGCAATCTCAGTGGTAATCACCTTTGGACTCAAATCCTGAAGGCTTAGAATGTGCTTTTGCTGGCTAGCCAGGCAATTCATTCCTCTATTTCGGAAGTGCCCCGGTGTCTGGAGGACCCCAAAGAATGTGCCCTATCAACTGGACCATTATCGGAACAATAAGGGGAATCAAGCGAAGGGATTAATCATTGAACGGAGGTGTGAATTACCCAGAATGCCTTGTGGGTGATCCCCAGCTGGTCTCCTGGCCTTTCGCCATTGGAGGGCCCCGGGCTGGCGACACCCCTCAATCTCCCTGTCTTATATCAACTGAACTAATGCCAGTCACTCTGTTCCGTCAGGTCCAGTTAGTCTTAGTCACGCATGTAATGCCTATCAAAGCTATGGATTAAAAGGATCAGACACTCGGAGATAACCACGTAAAACCAAGGATCTACTACAGCTACTAGACCAGGCCACAGTTAGTGGACAGTAGTACTAAGTAGCTAGACAGTACTATTGAGTAGCTATTATGAGGATCTTGTGTGTGCTCCCTGCCTCCTGCTCAGGTGACTTCAAGAGGAGATTACCTAGAACCCCCTCCACGGGGACCATGTCATCAGCTGATGACCTGGATGAGAGAGAGCCGCCCTCGCCGTCAGACAATGGTGAGTCAGATAGTTCATTGTTTTGATGTTCTTCTATATGTTTGCTTTAGCAATGTATGGAAGTTTAGACATGTATGGGAGTTTAGCAATGTATGGGAGTTCAGACATGTATGGGAGTTTAGCAATGTATGTGGTAATTTTCCATTCCTCTAAAATGTTTTCATTTTCGATGGGACGATGTGTGTAAAACTGCTGCGATTCTTGAAATGTCATTGCAACAATGTGTTATGACAGTCTCTGACAGTCTCTGCAGCAATAAACAGCAAAAAACAGAACACTCTTTGGAATTGCTGCTAGTTTACATTGTTATATGTATTTTTGCTATTATTTTTGCTTTATATATCTTTCTTGATGCATACCGCATAGATGTCGCGTGCCATGCCACAAGGATTTCACTGTTCAGAACAACGCTATGATATTCGGTGCATTTGACAATAAAACGACTTGCAGCTGACAAGCAAAACGAGGTTTAGTCCAACAAGCACAGCACAGCACAGACCTATTTGTATTCTGGGATAGGATACTCACGCTCTCTCTCTCACCCCCTCCATTTCTTCCCTCCCCTAGGTGTGAGTGAGATGGTGACAGAGACTGCCAATTCCCCGGGGCCTTTCCGGAACACCCAGATGTCCAAGGCAGCCCAGACACACAAGCTGAGGAAGCTGAGGGCTCTGTCCAAATGCAGAGAGTGTGACAGTTTGGTGGTCTTCCATGGAGCTGAATGTGAGGAGGTGAGTAACTTGTTCAACATTGGTTCTCATTCTGGGGTACTACACCCATCCACAGGAGAATTGGGAAGACTCAAGCACATACTAGGTTGATCAGTTGTACATTTGAGGGTATTTCAGGTGGAGATACTTAAACATGTTTACAGGCAGTGGTCTGTGACCACAACTGGACCTATTTAGCTAAAACATTGGCACGCAATAGCGAAATTAGACTTCCCAGACCTGCATTTTTTAGAGAAAGAGATGGCAACTACATTATGTCTTGGGACGATTTTTGTCAGAGAAGATGGTTGGACGACCGGAATACAAAATAATTTGTACACTGTAGGGATGTATTTCAACATACACTCCTTCAATAGAAACATTTGAACATTACAAAAAACAACAGTCGCATGTAGCGTCTGGCTGATTCTGTGAAAGGAAAATTGAGATTTCATTTATCAGTTCAACAACTGTAAGAAAACAGCAGAGGACACACACACACGCACACACTTCTACTCAGAGTGCAAACAGTAGTTTCAATTTACTGACATGGTGGCAGACCATTAGTCCAGAAATATTTTGTTTAAAACGCAAACGTTATATTTTGATGACAGATGACACAGACTGAACGGTAAGGACGGTAGCCTAATACTACGAGCTATGGTTACATTACGTAAGCCTTAACACCGTAGCCTTTAGCGTTTAGCCATTGCAAACGTTTGGAACATAGTTGGATAGGCTACACAGCACTGCCAGATGTCTCAAACGAAAATAATGGTAACGTGTATTTCAGGATAAGAATATAACAAGGATAACACTTTGGATACGTTGTTAATGTAACGTGAATTGAAACTCACGCACCTTGAATTATTCTGGATAAATCTGGATGTTTTGTCTTTGAGGTGTTTCGCTGGTTGGAAGTGTTTCCTTTAGTCTCGAATGTTCGAAGGCACCGTTTGTATACTGGTTTTCGCGAATTTATTACTCCCTGACCACCCGCCTCGAACGCAAAGTACTTCCATACATGACTCGTACTGTTTTTCTTTTCGACGAGCCGAGGCGGAGCTGCAGCTGCACTTGCTGCCATCTGTCAAGTGTTGGATCCCCGGTACCTATGGTACTGTACAAAAACCAGTACCGTCATGTTTTCAGAATTGTGGCATCGACTTGGTACCGAAGTATCGGTTCTCGTGACATCCCTAGACACTGCAAATTGCCCACTACTAAGCCAGACAATATATTGTATTTTGAATATAACAATAATTGTATTCCTTGATTAATTTGAGACACGATCAATGAATGTTGCTTTTACATATATGCACTGTATATTTTTTAACAAAATTATTATTATTATTATTTTTATGAAACTGAACCTTGGGCTGGTACTGAACCATGGGCCGGTACTGAACCATGGGCCGGTACTGAACCTTGGGCCAGTACTGAACCATGGGCCAGTACTGAACCTTGAGCCGGTACTGAACCATGGGCCAGTACTGAACTTTGAGCCGGTACTGAACCATGGGCCGGTACTGAACTTTGAGCCGGTATTGAACCATGTGCCTCTACTGAACGATGGGCCGCTTATTGCCGGCACCTCGTTTAATTGACCTCAGCATCCCACGCTGGAAAGCATCCAACATCCCGCTCTGAACAAGCAGTGGAAACCAAATACCTTCACTTACCCCATTGGAGCCTGTATTGTAAAATCCACTTGCTAGAATGGTTTCTCAGCATTGCTTATTTTAGATAGAGTTACATTGCATATTTATAGAAACCTTGAGACAATATTTGGTTACACTGGATCAGCACAGCGTACCAGGACAATGTTACACAAGGGAAATGGTTATTTAGATCATTGTATTACAAGCAGTCCTGTGAAGCTCTGTGAGAGTGGTGCGCCGGCCAAGGTCCTCAGTTCCAGTTTTACAGGAATCACATACACATGCTAAAATGTATGTATTCAATGTTTCTTTATGTCACTTGGAATCAAAGCATTTGCTAATCTGTACTTTATCTATACTGTACCTATTATCACTAGCTGACATGGATATTCACTCTCTGACTCGTCTCCTGTTTTCCAGTGCTCTCTCGCCTGCCATAAGAAGTGCCTGGAGACTCTGGCCATCCAGTGTGGTCATAAAAAGCTGCAGGGAAGACTGCACCTCTTTGGCATTGACTTCACCCAGGCAGCTAAGAACAACCCTGATGGAATCCCTTTCATCATCAGGAAGTGTACCTCGGAGATAGAGAATAGAGCACTAGATATCAAGGTAAAGTTATGGTAGCTTTTAAATGTAACATTTTATAGCCCAGCATTTTTAGATTCTTGTTTGCCAAATATTATTTATGGTTTCAAATGACATTCTGCCCTGTCCTCAAATTGTGTAACCCACCCCCGATTTGTATATGGACAGTTTTCTAAATGGCTCTATGATCCAACTTTTCGGATATGAGATCCAATGTTTCACATTAGGTGACATTCAAATGTTTTATATGAGGCATGAGTACGGAATGCCACCTTTATATGAGGGTCATACCTGTCTGTTTTAAGCTAAAAGCACTTAATATATCTAGTCTGCCTATTTGAAGTCAGAATTGTACGTCATCCATATTTGGACAAACTCAACTACAGTAGTGTACTAAAGACTGTTAAAATATTTATGGTCATATTCCTTGAACTCACTCAATACATCAAGCTTCTAACAAATGTGTTGGATATATTTACAGTGAATAATAACTAATATATTTTGTCATTTTATTACATATATTCTCACTTTTTAATTACATGTTAGATAATTATGTTTCTGAACATGAGTACAAGTATGTATTATACAGTATGTGTTTTTTTAAAAATTCCCAACTGTCTTGGTTGTCCAGGGTATCTACCGAGTAAATGGGGCAAAGTCTCGTGTGGAGAAGCTCTGTCAGGCATTTGAGAACGGCAAGGACCTAGTGGAGCTATCTGATCTTTACCCCCATGACATAAGCAATGTTCTCAAACTCTACCTGAGACAAGTGAGTAGCACACACACACACACACACACACACACACATACGCACACACTAAATACCTTTTTTTGAGCCCACGAACCTCCACACAGCATGGATGCCCATTGACACTTGACCAATCAAGCCGTTTTTGAGCTAGTTTGTATTAAAGAATATATATGTCACTTTTAAAGTTATTGTAGCCTATATTATTTCACTTGGTGTATAAGAACCAAGTCTGATTTGGCTTTGCCCCCTATGACGTCCATTACATTGTAAAAAACAAAAGACATGTCTCTTGATTAAATCATTTGAAATATCCAAGCCAATTTTACTAGTACTTCATCTATCTGCAATGTATGGAAGTAGATTGATTCAAATACATAACATTGTAAGTTGGTAATGACAAATAATTACATTTTATTTTCCAAGTCATGCATGAATAATCGGTGACCAAATGAAAGTGTTCACAGTGTATTGTATTTACGTGTTTTGTTATGTCTGATTTTGAGGGGTTCCAGTGAATCCATCCGTGGACACATTGTTGAACATGTGGGTTAGGGTTAGGGTCCATTGTTTAGAATAATGTAATTCACTTACATCCATTCTCCTCCATACATATGTATATATATATATATATATATATATATATATATACACAGGTGCTGGTCATAAAATTAGAATATCATCAAAAAGTTGATTTATTTCAGTAATTCCATTCAAAAAGTGAAACTTGTATATTATATTCATTCATTACACACAAACTGATATATTTTAAATGTTTGTTTCTTTTAAGTGTGATGATTATAACTGACAACTAATGAAAATCCCAAATTCAGTATCTCAGAAAATTAGAATATTACTTAAGACTAATACTAAAAAAGGATTTTTAGAAATGTTGGCCAACTGAAAAGTATGAAGATGAAATGTATAAGCATGTACAGCACTCAATACTTAGTTGGGGCTCTTTTTGCCTGAATTACTGCAGCAATGCGGCGTGGCATGGAGTCGATCAGTCTGTGGCACTGCTCAGGTGTTATGAGAGCCCAGGTTGCTCTGATAGTGGCCTTCAGCTCTTCTGCATTGTTGGGTCTGGCGTATCGCATCTTCCTCTTCACAATACCCCATATATTTTCTATAGGGTTAAGGTCAGGTGGGTTTGCTGGCCAATTAAGAACAGGGATACCATGGTCCTTAAACCAGGTACTGGTAGCTTTGGCACTGTGTGCAGGTGCCAAGTCCTGTTGGAAAGTCCTGTTCTGCATCTCCATAAAGTTGGTCAGCAGCAGGAAGCATGAAGTGCTCTAAAACTTCCTGGTAGACAGGTGCGTTGACCTTGGACCTCAGAAAACACAGTGGATCAACACCAGCAGATGACATGGCACCCCAAACCATCACTGACTGTGGAAACTTTACACTGGACTTCAAGCAACATGGATTCTGTGCCTCTCCTCTCTTCCTCCAGACTCTGGGACCTTGATTTCTAAAGGAAATGCAAAATGTACTTTCATCAGAGAACAAAAGTCAGCAGCAGTCTAGTCCTTTTTGTCTTTAGCCCAGGCGAGACGCTTCTGACGCTGTGTCTTGTTCAAGAGTGGCTTGACACAAAGAATGCGACAGCTGAAACCCATGTCTTGCATACGTCTGTGCGTGGTGGTTCTTGAAGCACTGACTCCAGCTGCAGTCCACTCTTTGTGAATCTCCCCCACATTTTTGAATG
>JACXGI010018890.1:0-12822 GCA_016801175.1 Esox masquinongy
ATTTTCTGAGATACTGAATTTGGGGTTTTCATTAGTTGTCAGTTATAATCATCAAAATTAAAAGGAATAAACACTTGAAATATATCAGTCTGTGTGGAATGAATGTATACGTTATACAAGTTTCACTTTTTGAATGGAATTACTGAAATAAATCAACTTTTTGATGATATTCTAATTATATGACCAGCACCTGTATATATACAGCTCTGGAAAAAATTAAGAGGCCACTGCACCTTTTTCTTTCCTTTCCAAAAAAGTTGAAAAGGAAAGTTTTGAGTGAGGAACAGAAGCGTTCAATTTGCAATGGTCTCTTAATTTTAACCCTTCTGTTTCTCACTCAAAACCTTACTTTTCAACTTTTTTGGAAAGGAAAGAAAAAGGTGCAGTGGTCTCTTAATTCTTTCCAGAGCTGTATATATATACAGTTGTGCTCATAAGTTTGTATACCCTGGCAGAAATTGTGAAATTTTGGCATTGATTTTGAAAATATGACTGGTCATGTAAAAAAACTGTCTTTTATTTAAGGATAGTGGACATATGAAGTCATTTATTATCACGTAGTTGTTTGGCTCCTTTTTAAATCATAACAGAAATCACCCAAATGGCCCTGATCAAAAGTTTACAAACTCTTGAATGTTTGGCCTTGTTACGGACACACACAGGTGAAAATGGCAATTAAAGGTGAATTTCCCACACCTGTGGCTTTTCAAATTGCAATTAGTGTCTGTGTATAAATAGTCAATGAGTTTGTTAGCTCTCACGTGGATTCACTGAGCAGGCTAGATACTGAGCCATGGGGAGCAGAAAAGAACTGTCAAAAGGTAATGGAACTTTATAAAGATGGAAAAGGATATAAGAAGATATCCAAAGCCTTGCAAATGTCAGTCAGTACTGTTCAGTCACTTATTAAGAAGTGGAAAATTCGGGGATGTCTTGATACCAAGTCAAGGTCAGGTAGACCAAGAAAGATTTCAGCCAAAACTGCCAGAAGAATTGTTCGAGATACAAAGAAAAACCCACAGGTAACCTCAGGAGAAATACAGGCTGCTCTGGAAAAATACGGTGTGGCTGTTTCACGGAGCACAATACAACGATACTTGAACAAAAATGAGCTGCATGGTTGAGTTGCCAGAAAGAAGCCTTTACTGCGCCAATGCCACAAAAAGCCTGGTTACAATATGCCCGACAACACCTTGACACACCTCACAGCTTAATTACGGCACACTGTAATTTGGAGTGCCGAGACCAAAATAGAGCTTTATGGTTACAGCCATGAGCTGTATGTTTGGAGAGGGGTCAACAAGGCCTATAGTGAATAGAATATCATCCCCACTGTGAAGCATAGTGGTGGGCTCACTGATGTTTTGGGGGTGTGTGAGTTCTAAAGGCACGGGGAATCTTGTGAAAATTGATGGCAATATGAATGCAGCATGTCATCAGAAAATACTGGCAGACGATTTGCATTCTTCTGCACGGAAGCTGCGCATGGGACACTCTTGGACTTTCCAGCACGACAATGACCCTAAGCACAAGGCCACGTTGACCCTCCAGTGGTTACAGCAGAAAAAGCTCAAGGTTCTGGAGTGGCCATCACAGTTTCCTGACCTTATTATCGTCGAGCCACTCTGGGGAGATCTCAAACGTGCGGTTCATGCAAGACGACCAAAGACTTTGCATGACCTGGAGGCATTTTGTCAAAATGAATGGGCAGCTATACCACCTGCAAGAATTCTGGGCCTCACAGACAACTATTACAAAAGACTGCACCCTGTCATTGATGCTAAAGGAGGCAATACACAGTATTAAGAACTAATGGTATGCAGACTTTTGAACAAGGGTCAGTTCATTTTTTTTCTTTGTTGCCATGTTTTGTTTTATGATTGTGCCATTCTGTTATGACCTACAGTTGAATGTGAATCCCATAAGAAATAAAAGACGTGTTTTGCCTGCTCACTCATGTTTTCTTTACAAATGGTACATATATTACCAATTCTCCAAGGGGATGCAAACTTTTGAGCACAACTGTATATATATTATTAATGTGGTTCTCTGTGTTGTCCTCTTGCAACTGAATGCCTTTAGCCAAGTCATCACTGAAAATTATTTTTGGTTTTCAATATCAACTAACCCTAACTAAAAACGAAAAAAACCTAGTCATAGTGCCAGCTAACATGCAGCTGCTACTGTTTCAGATGGGAGAAGGACCCAGATTACTGTGTTAAAGTGAAGAAGACTCCTCCATACAGCGAAGGCACCAGACTAGTGGATTTCATAGACATGGTCATTCTGGACTTCCTCATGAGTCAGTGACCATACTCCTCAGCCACTATTACCGCTACTGTACTACTACTACTACTACTGTACTACTAATAATAACTTACTACTAAAACTACTATTACTGATACTACTACTACAGTACTACACTACTACTACTATTAATACTACTACTACTGATACTACTACTACAGTACTACACTACAACTACTATTAATACTACTACACTACTACTACCACTACTACTACTGATAATACTACTACAGTACTACACTACTACTACCACTACTACTACTGATAATACTACTACAGTACTACACTACTACTACCACTACTACTACTACTACCACCACTATTACTAGTACTATTACCACTACCACCACTACTACCCCTACTACTACTACTACTGCTTCTACTGTTTTAATTTTCTGTGTTCTTATGCTCTTGAATCAGAAACCTACACATTACCTTCATATTTTATCTATATTTTTTAACAATATATGTTATTAGCATGACACAATAGGAAAAATTGTCCTCTACCATATTATGTCTATAGACAATGGAACTAGTTTTGAATAAACAGCGATAAACTGTTATTTCCCACTGCTTCTTCCCCAGGCAACATGGATCGACATCACTATGAGACCTTTGAGAAGTTTGGGAATGACACATTTCTCCTGCATCTAGACAACGGACGGGCGTGAGCATCAGCGTACAGATTTACCTTCTGGATTTCTGCTTTTATTTTCTGACATCAATAATATTGGTTCTTTTTAGATTTGGCCGCCATTCTGTGGATGAACCCTCCATACTGGTGCCTTTACGAATGTGCTGCAGGTAGTACTGTCACCCTCTAGAATGATCTGAAGAACTGTGCTGCAGGTAGTACTGTCACCCTCTAGAATGATCTGAAGAACTGTGCTGCAGGTAGTACTGTCACCCTCTAGAACGATCTGAAGAACTGTGCTGCAGGTAGTACTGTCACCCTCTAGAACGATCTGAAGAACTGTGCTGCAGGTAGTACTGTCACCCTCTAGAACGATCTGAAGATCACGGAGGTTTAACACTGTCTCGTTTCTATCGCTCTCTTTTTCCACCTTCTCTCCATCACCTGTCTTTCTTATCTCTCCATTTCTCTATCTCTCGCTCCATCTCTCTCTCTCTCCATCTCTCTCTCCATCCCTCTCCATCTCTCTCTCCATCTCTCTCTCAGGATCCGGCGCTCAACCCTCATGCGCCTGCGCCTCCTGTCCCTCCCAGGCCACCGTCTGAGTGATGTCATGAAGGAGTCTCTGTCCCGGGACCCCCTGGACGGAGTTGCCCCCCTCCTCTCGGAGCCACAACTCACTGCGTTGGACCGTCGCCTGGCAACCGTCCTACAGGCTGTGAACAGTTGTATGGGGCACCATGACAACGTTGTTCACGATGACTTGGAGGAAAACGCTGCTCACAGAACCATCACTCAATAATAAAGACTACAGCCATGACCAACACCATGACAACACTGTTCACTACGACTTGGAGGGAAACACTTTTCACAGAACCATCAGTCAATAATAAAGACTACAGCCATGACCAACACCATGACAACACTGTTCACTACGACTTGGAGGGAAACACTGCCCACGCAACCATCAGACAATAATAAAGACTACAGCCATGACCAACACCATGACAGTGTCGTTCACAACGACTTGGAGGGAAACACTGCCCACACAACCATCAGACAATAATAATGACTACAGCCATTACCAACACCATGAATGCGATTTAGCACAGCTGTCTGCACAACATCTGATTGGGTTCAGCTGCGGTTGGTGAAGAGACAATACTGATCAATCTGTTGTTTACAGAGTACTTTCCTGGCACAGTTCATCTGCTTATGATGGTAATGACATTTAAAGAATGATAGTGTGACGTCACGTTACCAGGGTGATGCGGTGTGAACGGGATTTCAACCAGTTACAACAATGGCAGCACTCCGTGGAAGAAGAATGCCGTATATCAGGATGTCAAGGTGTACATAAATGTCAAAACAACCTACTTCAGTCTATTTATAGCAAACATTCCAGTCCTTGTCCCTGACAAATAACAAAGGGAGCAAATGTAATATAGACTGATGCCCAGGCTACCTCCTCTGTCTAAACAGAGTCAGATCAAAGGTCTTCTACAGGTTCCTGATAATCGTGTCATTATCACACGCGTGTCATTATGTAAAAAATAACACTGACAATCCAATGTTTTGTGGCCCAGGCTGGTCCAGTTATCCAAGCCGTTGCCGTTGGTTGACTTCTTCTGTGGCATGTTTTGAAATCCGATCCAGAGCTCTTTCAACATAGTCACTCCTACCTTCCCCCGTCTTTGTCTTAATGAAATAATGCTTGCAATTTCTATTTTTTTTTTTAAGCTTCCTTCTAGCAATGACTGGGCAACATTTTTATTTTATTGTGTACTATGCACTTCTTACTGCTGGGTAATGAGGTTGCCCCGCCTGGCTATGTAACTAAGTTGCTCTGGATAAGATGTCTGCTTACTGACTAAAATGTCGACTGTAAAAGGTTTTAGCATCTCTCTGTCTTTTCCATCTGTTGCTATCAATAAAAAGAAAGAATATATGAAAGATATACATGAAAAAGTATGAAAGATACTGTACCTATGAGCAAGTGTGTTACAATAGATTAAAAAAGGGGGGTCAATTCTTGAAAAGCGTCAGGCCAGGGGGCCGGAACAAACTTGCATCATTTGTAAAACCAAAAACTAAATCCCGAAAAGAGATTTAATTTGAAAATTAATCATTTTATACAGTCACCTAAATAAATTAGATTTAGTTCATCACAACACCACCCGCTGTCACCACTACCCCTAAAATACTCATTAGTGTGACCTTCATGCTCTGGCACACCAGCCCCTCGCTAAATACACCAGACTAGCTTGTATCAACTTATCTTCAAGTCCCTCCAAGGCCAAACCCTACTTTACTTCTGGTTGCTCCTCCAAACCCTACTTTACTTCTGGTTGCTCCTCCAAATCCTACTTTACTTCTGGTTGCTCCTCATGTATGACAAAAACTCAATGAAAATGTGCCCTCCAACAGATGCCTTACACTGCTCAGTCCTAAAGTCAGTACTGTATGTGATGTAATCAATGGACAGTGAGTTTGGACCGCGGCCTAGGCTGGTTAAAAGGGTGCACATTCTCTCATGTGCCTCTTTCTTTCATCCGCAATAAAGCATAAATAACTAAAATGATATCCTTGGACTGATGTGTAATGGTATTTAAATTTGAAGAAAATATGGTTTGAAATGCCAGACTGATTTACTGCCTGTTCCTGTACGTGTTTGCTCATGGCCTTTTAAGAAAAACAACAGTATGTGTTCCTTGGAGTATTCTCTCTCAGGAAAAGGTCAAAATATTTTTTGAATGGAAAAAAACATGGAAAATGCCCTGTTTGTTACATCCACATTCATCTGCTTCCTGAAATTAATCCTGTAACTGCAGCTCTATGAAGGAATGCCCCCTCCCCAACCATCCAGTGTTTCTCTTAAATTTCTAACACCAGAAACCTCACACGGGATACTCTGCTCAACTGAAACTAATTTATTAAAATGTTGTGTACTAAAAACTTAGTAGAAAGACCAATGAGAATCACGGCACTCAAAATAATTCTACTTAGTTACACTTGAGTTTCACAGATAAATATAAAAAACGTCTAGGTACATCCATGTGACACTGATACATGATCCCACTGTATGTCATCAAGTCAGTAGGCAGCGTGTGACTGCAAACCTGCCAGTCCACTTTCAACCCTCAGCACACTTGCCTTGTCTTCTGGGAGAAAAGGTCAGTTTCATCTCAGTTCATTGAATATTTTACAAATTTCACATAAACATTGTCTACTTCAGTATGAATTATAGCTCGTTTCAATATTAGTCATACATAATTCTACTATTTTAGCATGACTGTAACATATTTCAGCATTAATGATGTCATAAAACTGTAAGTTGTTTTAAGTCTGTTTTCTTTTTTTGTTAGAAGAGTTTTCTTTTTACTTCTTTAATTCAAATTGTCTATGTAGCATGGAAATTATGCTGTCATGAACATTATTAAAGAAACTTGGGTAGCCCTGGCCGTGACACAATGAATATGCATGAGACTTCACTAAGGAGCCACATTTAAAATAACATCTGGACTAAGATGAAGACAGTATTTTGTCAGATCACCTCACTACTAAACAGAATTTTTTTCTCCTTTTGGAAGATGTCCAACTCTATAACAACCTCCACTAATGGGGTGGTGGTCATCACCCACATACAACCCACGGAGAAGGTGATGGATGTCTCTGGGGTGTCTCCTCAACCCAGGTCTCTGGGACAGACGGTCTCCGCAATGTTGGAAAGTTTCCGGACGGGGCAGCCGAAAGCGCTGGGGGTAAACATCTATGTTTTGCGCCTTTAGAAAATAGCATATGAATTAGAGTAACTTTTTTAACACAATTAAAGAGAAAAACACAGTGATCATTTAAAATAAATCCTGGTAAAAAAAAGCCTTAAAAGAGTTGGTATATATAGCGTTCATTGACCATTAGTTTTACATGATTCTTACATTTATTATACATACTGGCTGTTCAAAATATATTCAGCATTTACTAATATTGCAACTAACTGCACTTACAAATATTTGGTAATTATTATGTACCTTTTTCAGGACCTTAAAATGGTATTTACTGATCCACTATTAATAATTTATTACCAAAGGTTATTGTGAAGTCTGATTTTCCTTTATTGTATTTTTTGCTTCAACAGACCGTACAGATCATGATTGGTTTGGTTATGCTGTTGTTGGGAATCGTGATGGCTTCATCACCAATGCCGGACAATGTTGGAGTCCTTAGTGGAATATTCGTCTGGGGATCTCTCATTGTGAGTCAGCTACTCTGTCTAGAACAGTCCTTCCACATGTCCTGTCAGGCTGGACAGTAAACATCCTCAGTCAATCATGTCACATTATAAATGTATAATGTATAAACTACACATAGGTGTAGTTAATTCTGATCTTTGGTCATATAGTAAAGATATGCGTAGCCCCAATTCCCAATACTTTTAACCAGAGCCTGAAGTAAAACAGAAATTCACTATGCAGGGAGACGTGCTCTATTTGAGACGTACAGTTGAATAATGTCTTCCTTTTTTTATCAGTTTGTCATTGCTGGCTCTCTCACTGTTGCTGCAGACAACCACCTGAACCAATGTCGGGTTAGTACGAAAAAGTTTTTCCTCAATAAAGTTAATTCTCTTTATATAGAGATCCACTACAAAAATCTTTCAGGCCCCTGTGTTTTCATTCGATCTCCTTGTTTTCCTCACACCTGGACGTTTTTCTCCCACAACACAAGCAGTGGCTTGGATCCTAGAGTTTGGCTGTCTGGGAGTTTAAACAAATATGCTTGTAACGACAAATGATTTAGCATTGCATTCTTCTGAAATGTTTAATTCACAACTAATATTCCCTTGTAATCTATCTGTTTTCTGTCCTTTAGGTGAAAGGTTCCCTGGGAATGAACGTTATTGCTGTGATCATGGCTCTCACATGCATCATTCTGTATTCTGCCGACACTGCTGGGGTCATGCTGTCAAACTCCTGTTATTATACAGGCTACTCAAACAATAACCCATCATACAATAACCCATCAAATCCAAGCACTCCACAAAACACGCCATCAAATCCAGGCAACAATCCATCGCATTCGGGCGATTCACACGAAGAGTCATCAGACGATGGCGGTCATCGGTCAATTGATCCACTGTCTTCATCCTCAAACTGTCAAATGTATTGGGTATGTATGAAACGTTATTCATCATTACCATGGCTAATGAGTTTACTAACTCTTAATTAACTTTAATTGTACGTCATTTCTCCAAAATGGTGTTAAAGTGCAGGTCACTCCTGTTGTCTGTTTCTCCCTGTCTACAGATCAGATCCCGTGGAATTTCTGGTGTTTTGGTTATTTTGTCATTGCTGGAGTTCATAGTGTCCATCTGTGTTTCATCCTTTGCCTGCAAAGCCGTCTGCCAGTGTTGTTGTTGCCACACCCCTGAGGTGAGTCCAACATTCCTGCATGGGTTCGTTGTTAGAGCCAGATCTCCCTAGATTTACTAGCAGCACGGGTTTAAACATTGAATCATCTGCGTCAGCTTACTGTCATTCAGAACAAAAGCCTGATAATAATTATGATAAACAGGTGATTAACGAGAATTATAGTACACAAATATAGCTTGCACTTTTCCAAGCTGAGAGTCCATCTGCCCAGCTTTTGTCCTCCATGTCCACAGAGACAAAATCCTTCCAAACTAGATTGTGTATTACGTCATCATCGTAACATTTCTTTCTTTTTCTCCTGCCCTATTAGCCAGGTTTGTGTGAGCTATGTGTAAGAGGTAAAACCTGTTCGAAGGTGACTCAGGAACAACCAATAGTCCTGAAGTTATGCTGCTTAGCCCACAACTAAAATATTGCGTAGTTTACGCTCAATTAAGTTCTGGGTCTATGTATGTAGGGAGAACAAAACCGATTGAGTTCTACGTCTGTGTGTGTAGGGAGAGCAAAACCGATTGAGTTCTGTGTCTGTGTGTGTAGGGAGAACAAAACCGATTGAGTTCTATGTCTGTGTGTGTAGGGAGAACAAAACCGATTGAGTTCTATGTCTATGTATGTAGGGAGAACAAAACCGATGGAGTTCTGTGTCTGTGTATGTAGGGAGAACAAAACCGATTGAGTTCTGGGTCTGTGTGTGCAGGGAGAGAAAAACCGATTGAGTTCTATGTCTGTGTGTGTAGGGAGAACAAAACCGATTGAGCTCTGGCTCTGTGTGTGTAGGGAGAACAAAACCGATTGAGTTCTGGGTCTGTGTGTGTAGGGAGAACAAAACCCTAAAGTAGAGTTCCACCATCAAGGTTCATTAATCCATGGCTAGTCAAATTGGTTATAACAGAAGTGTTCAATTTTGAGAATTAGGGTTGGTGCCAAAACAGTTAGCCCCCACACACACAGCCACCCAAACATCCATGCATACTGGGACATGTTAACAAACAGCTACAACAGGTGTACAAAAGTGGCTAATCGGCATTTTATCATTTTAAATGTTGTTTGTTTACATCATAAACCCTTTTATAGAATATTTTGAAATGTGTATTTAAAATGGACTGAAAATTGACCTGTCTTTTAGAAAGTGATTATCGCTGGAGATCCGATATCAGTGCCTGATGATGCCAAGGTGACTCCAAGCAATGCACCATACCTTCCCGACTATGAGGTATGACATTATTGCAACGCGCCGTACCCTCCCGACTATGAGGTATGACATTATTGCAACGCGCCGTACCCTCCCGACATTGAGGTATGAAATTATTGCAACTCACCGTACCCTCCCGACTATGAGGTATGACATTATTGCAACGCGCTGTACCCTCCCGACATTGAGGTATGAAATTATTGCAACGCACCGTACCCTCCCGACTATGTGGTATGACATTATTGGTGGTTGAAGTGAAGTGTTGACACAGAAGTTGACAATAAGTAGCTCAGTATAAAAAATATTTAATGTCATCTCCAGGGTTTGGGTCAATTCCAGGCAAGTCATGTAGTACCCTGGAATTCCAATTCTCTTGTTTGCATGTCTGTTAATACACAACCAGTCATTATTATTAAAATTGGATTGACCGCAACCACTTGTTAGAACCAGTAAAAAATAGTTTGAACTTTGAAATAGTTTAATGCACAAAACACTGGTGACAGTATGTGTGCTTTCCAAATCTCACAGTTCCATTGAAGAGATCTTGCAATCATTTAGAATTCTGCACTGCATTTTCGACTTTAAACTTATTCTAGTTAAAACATCCTTTAGGATTTTCTATCATGATTTCAAACTATCCAAAGAGATTGTTTATTCCTCTGAAAATCCAATAAGGCAGGTTTAGTAGAAATCTTATAGGACTGGTTGCTATTGAAATCGTAAAAGCTGAGATTTCCTATAAAATGCACCCTATTCCCTATTTAGTGCACTCCTTTGACCAGTGTACAATAGGGGATACGTGCCGTGTCGTACCTGTAATCAGTCATATGCTATGATGTCCTGTTTTTCCTACAGACTGTGAAACACGCAAAGGATCTAGAGGGAGACAGTATGGATATAGCGTCTCATCAGTATGACCAGCCCCCAAAATACACGTCTATCATCCGCTAAGAGATGGGCCCAAGTGGATGCATCGCTCTTTTCTCTGTGAAATCATGTTTTAATCCAGGCTTATGTTTCTGATTAGATTAAATCCTGTTTTAATCCAGGCCTGTATTACACATTAAATGAAATCATAGGTGTATATTTAAAATAAAATAAAATCCTATTTTAATCTGAGCGTTATTTTCTGTAAAATAAAATCATCTTTAAATCTAGTTCTATGTTTATGAATAAATAAAACTGTTATAATCAAGGCATATATTATACATTTAGGACTGTGTTTCTGATTTAATGAAATTAGAATTTAATCGAGGTTTAAGGTTCCTATTATATCATGTTCTTATCTACAATCTAAAAATAAGGCCCTATTCCCAGAGTTTATAAGAGATTAACAGGACTTTTCAGAAGATTTGTGACAGCAATAAATGCAATTTAATGTTAATGTGTGGCACATTACAGTCCGAGTTGGGAAGTACCAGGTCTACAGTCCGAGTTGAGAAGTACCAGGTCTACAGTCCAAGTTGGGATGTACCAAAACTTATATATAAGGCAAGATGTTAGGTCAGTAGGCTGTCACCTCTAAAATATATTATCAAAAGGGTTTAGAATGTAGCTATACAAAAAATGTGTAATGAAATTGCATTTCTGTCGATTTTTTCTTTATGAATAAATTATTACAAATTATAATTGTTCAGTGTCATGTGTTACATTAGGTTACCTTGGTGTGTCAGTTAGGTGTTGAAGTGGTCACATGCCAGCCAGGTCCATAGATGAAGTAGCTTTCGACATTCCCAGTATCATGCTTGGCTGTTGGCATGAGGTCCATTTGGTGGTAGGCAGTGTTGGTTTTTTGCTAAACATTAGTTTTGATTGACCAAAAATGTCCATTTTGGTCTCTGTCCAGAGAATGGACTTCCAAAAACCTTCAGGTTTGTCCAGATGGTGTTCAGCAAAATTAAGACTGCAGTATGGTTTTATTTTTTCTATTTAAAAAAAAAATAATGTTCTTTCTACTTCTCTTCAACCCTCCCATGAATGCCATTTCCATTCAGTCTTTTTATTGTTAAAGTATAGTAACCTGAGATGCAGCAAAAAAGGTCTGCACATCTCCAAATGTTACTGTATATTTTTGGATTGGCATTTACCTGACTGATGATTTTTCTTGAGGCTCTTCTGGATATTTTGGAAGGGTGTCCACACCTAGGCCAAGTTGCTTTCATGTTAAATGATCTCCATTTGTACATTCTTTGTCTCACAGTGGACTGATGGAGCTCAGATCTTTTTGGGAAGATTGTATAGCCTTCCCCAGACTGATGTGCTCTCACTAACCTCTTCCTGATGTCCTTGTAGATCTTTCCTTTCGTCATGATTTGTCCTTCATTCACCTGTATGGGTAACACCAAACTGAGCAGGTTTCTTCTCTCTAGCAGAGTCCCACCCAAACTATTTCCAAAAGACCCCTCCTTTGATTGGTTAATTTGGTACCCAATTATTTACCCCCCTGATTCTACATTCCTATGTGATTTAATCAATGCACCTTGGGGTTCGCTTACTTTTGCATTCCTTTTTAATTTTGTCTGGTCTAGAGCACATTTTTAGATTCCCTCTAAACCAACATAATGGAATTGGCAACCATAAACCTGTTACATCAGAAAAAAAAAAGGTTCTGATTAAATGAAGATTTTGTGGTGAACAAAAATCTATAATTGCATAATGAGTTCACATACTTTCAAGCAGCACTAATATGCACACACACACACACACACACACACACAAGCATGTACTGTACGTACGTCACCCACACACGTACTCAGGAATATCCACTTTTAATACAGGGGTGTACACTTTCTTACAAATATATTAATATACACCTTCTTTTCCTCTACTTCCTCCTCGATTCCCAACACCCAGCCCCAAGAAAGATCCTTAATTTTAGGACAGATGTCACAGTCTCGTGTTCAGCCACTTTCTGTGTTTTACCCAATGAGGACACAGTGTGGACAACTGGGGTAACTGCTTTGTAAAATCCATCAGATGTGCATTAACATTTCTCACTTTAGCAGTCACTCTTATCCAGATCGACTTACAGTAACAAGCATTTTCGTACTGGCCCCCCATGGGAATCGAACCTATTACATTTCAGTTGCAAACGCAATACCAAGTCATCTACATGACACCACACTATAAATGATCCCATCCCCCAAAACATCCCCAGTGGTGCTTCTATAGTTGTACTGTGGTGTTTCTATAGTTGTCCTGTTGTGTTTCTATAGTTGTCCTGTGGTGTTTACATAGTTGTCCTGTGGTGTTTCTATAGT
>JACXGI010018892.1:0-12710 GCA_016801175.1 Esox masquinongy
GGGGGGGGGGGGGGGGGGGGGGGGTCGCAGTGAAAATATCTCATTGTCAAAATGTGCCTAATTCTTCTTCTGTCCATAGCTTTTGGAATTGTCATATATAGCTCTATTATCATTTCTACATAGGTTTGATTTTCTTCTCAGTCATTTGAAATTATATTCCAAAGATCCCCTATCCCCCTTCTTGAACATTGTTCCACTCAGCTCTAAAGAATTCCATTATATTAGATACATTACATAATACATACAATACATTAGGTATTGTCATACTATCATAAGTGTTTGGCTCGAAGAGGTTGTGACATATAGAAAATATAGCTTCACTGTGTTGTATATAAAAGGTCCAGATTTAATAGCTTATGCAATATTAAGTGGATCACTTATACACCCACACTACACACACATATTGCAATGCATTATTCTAGCTGTTACTCTGGTAGTAATTGCTCTAGTACGATTATCTGTGAGTTAGATCTGTTGATTAAGATGTAGCCTGGAGCTATTTGCCTACCATTTGACACGACAAACACAAAGAAGCCTGTGGCATATACGTGACATATCAATGAATATATCTAAATATCTATTTCTATTGCATTGAAAAACAACGTATATAGACAACAATTACTAGCCTGCTACATGATCATGTAACTATGATTGTAGTCGTATCTAACCTACAGTAGCATATATCAGCCGCAAAGACAGTCAGGCTCTGCCTCTTAACCGTAGGTCTACACACAGTCAATAATAAACGATCCGGCTCATCGCAAATTTGACTCTTTAGAACAAATGAAACAGTGACTGTGGTGAAAAAATTTGGTGCCAACAGATTTTTGCATCCTAAACGATCCTAGCCTATTACAGCTGGAACATGTCAACGATCCAACAAAGTGATACATTGGCAAATGTCACTTACAACAACCATAATATTGTTTTACGGTGTTTTGTGCAGAATATAAAAAGATCATAGGTTCTGTTTCTAATATTATCTACTCTTTAGTCCAGTCGTGTGGAATTGTGATCTGTTTGGGCAACATTTGGTTTTTGGTTTTCCTTGAAACATTGGCTAGTGTCCACTCTGGTTTTCCTTGCATATCTCATAATGTCTTATGTCAGTGTGGTGTCTCCTGCTGTACTGGGTCATCCATGTAAAAACGGCTGACAGGTGGTCCTCATCATTGTCCCTGTTCTAACGTTGGCCTCCGTGGCCTTGGGTGCGTCAGTCTCTGTCTCCGAGGCCTCTAACAGGACATCTAAAAGAGTCCAGTCCTTTGTGTCTGCCTGTCTCTGTCCTCCCTCACTTGTCCTGTGTTCACTGCCAGGCGACAGACGGCTGAGGAGAGAGAGGCGGAACGTCAGCAGGCCAATCGGCTGATGATCCAACTGCAGCACGACGCCTTCCAGAAGTCCCTGAGCGACTCGGTTCCGTCTGACCCGCTCTGCATTCACAACTCGTCCCTGTTCGCCCTGCAGAACCTGCAGCCGTGGGCTTCTGAGGACGCCGGAAAGATAGGAGGTGTGACCGCTCTAGTCTGACCGGGATAGGGTGAGGCCCTCTGGACTTTAAACACTGACCGGCCGATTGCTTACTGACTGTCTAAGAAATTGCTGTCTAAGAAACTGCACAAAGGTGATTGTTGAGCAAAGAATGAAATTAATGATTATTGTACTTTGAGAACATAGCCAAAAAGTGTCTGAGGGAGTCCTGCCCTGTTCTGATCTGGACGTCCAGAATGTTTGCTGGGCCCTTGTGTCAGATACATCCTGGGTGGGATGACCTGTGGTGATATACTTGACACACATCACTGAGCAAGACCCATAATTCAAAACGGACATATTGACTGACTGACACAGCACAGATTGGCACATTTCTTCCTTCCACGCCCCATCTGTTACTACACTGCTACAGTCACACTACCAGCTCTGGGCCCCTGAATCTCCAAAGTGACCAATCTGCAATCGACCAGAAAATGAATGGGAGACAGAGAAAAAGAATACAGTAATATGTTGAGAATATATAAATCATTGTTGTTGCATGTAATCAATCTCATCATCCTGGCCTTTTCCATCTTTAATTAATCTGTTTCCTGGCTGCTTAGAAGAATGGTTCTTGTGTTGGGGAGATGGGCTTAGGTAACACTGATCTTAGAAAGCCTCTAAAAGTACTACAGCCATTACTTCTGATCTATTATCACTCCAAAGGTAGATTAGGGGAATATATAGTAATTACACCTCAATAAGAAGGGAAACTATAAAACTGACATCCAATAAGTGAGCTATTCTAGGATTGACTGCTCACAGTTCTTTTGGGCTAGTATTTAATTTTGTCTGTACATCCAAAACCAGATAACTGCTACTACCTTATTAAACAGGATCCACCCGGAACACTAGAAAGACATATACTTTGTTTCTTTAATTCATTGAATGGTTAATACACAGCTTAAGGGCTTTAATAAGAATAACAATAACATTCGCCAGTTGGGCAAAAGCAATCTAGTAAAACAGGAAGCTACTATAGAAGCTAGCTCAACACTGCTGTTTTACTCCTTCCAGGCTGGACCCATTCGCTGGAAAAAGAGGTGCATGAGGGTGGCATACCAGAGAGGTGGAGGGTCTGCTTGCGTCAGTTAACGTGTGGTGTAACGAACTGCTCGTGTGAGACATCAGAGAATATTTGAGGCAGTGTGAATGAGGGATGTATACAGGACGCCTCCCTATGTATCATACTTTGTATTTGATAAATATGTAAATAACTAAACAAAACCTAATAATAAAAAATAAAAAATCTCGTTTTTGCTTTGAGTCCCTCTTTTATTTTCCTGCACAATTCTATAACATTGTCGGGTGATCGTAAAGTGCAACGATCAAACAAATACAACGCAAAGCGAACTGCACCGTAAAGCACATCAGAGATCCATTTCACTAAAGGTCTCTCGCGCACGAACACGTTGGCCGGGGCAGATTTTTGCCTACGACAGATCTTAGGCACTTACAGGGGGTGAGAGGAGATCCACAGAGACCATAAAAAGGCTCTCCCCATTAAAGCACCAGTCGCTGAGTGCTGTTGACTCACATTCGGCTGACCCAAGGGGAGAAGGATAGGTCTGAGTGTTGTGTCCATTATGAATGTGGTAAAAAGTGACATAACATATCTCAGAAACCCCATATATTGCTCCGGAATCACCAATAGCTCCTTGTATAGTGGGCCTATTCATATCCATACAAACTAAAGCTGAGCTGACATGATGGTGCGACAAGATGAACCCTCTTCCTGATAGTCTGCGAGGCCGTTAGGGAGAGCAGCCATTAATAAATCCTTTCTGCTCAGGCTAATTCATACAGGATGTCTGCTGACCTCCTGGACCCGCTCCTGGTCTGGGGGGAGGATACGATGAGATCAGCCCTCGGGGACGAAACACAACCAAGGCTGTCAGCAAAGCACTTATACACCAGCCCCCTCTGCTGGCCAGAGTCTATACTTACTATCGATTAGTCTGTGACGTGTAAGGGATTTTCAGGTGATGTGCGGGCTCAAGTCTTGTATTTGTCACATCTATGTGATGGGAAGTGGGTGAACATAAGAATAAACGTACCTTTATCATTCCACAAATACATATATTTGATATTGAAAAACACCCCAGTTCCTGTCAATGACAAGCAACAGCCATAATCTAATGCTGCCACTACACTGGCACATACAGGTTATTTCACCGAGTTGTCCTTAAAGTCTTGGGAGTGGATGTTTTTTTAACACAAGCTACATTCCATTCACTTTGACATCCAGGCAAGGAATGTGGAATTAATAGTTTTGTTGGTCCCTTTGACTAAAATGATTCCCAGCTGTAACTGGCTTCAAAGGCTGTCTGACATCTCTGTTTCCATGGGCATGGTGTAGCATTTGGCTGGAGTAAGGACTAACCAGGGAGGCAGGAAATAAATGTAAGGCATTAAGATATATCCAATTAATACATCCTCATTTTATATTTTAAAAATCCAAAAACAAATCTGTTATATGCCACTTAGAAAATGGCGAGTTGGTTGTGCACATACGTAGGAAATGTAATTGCTTTACCTTCAGATATCATGGCTACTAAATGGGAAGACTCTGCAAAAGGGTCTGTGGATTTTCACTGAAGACTGTTGGTCTACACACCACCGTGATTTGGTTCTTTTAAATCAGAAATGGCAGATCATAAAAACTGCAAGAACAAATAACATTGGTTATTACCGGATTCACAGCCCCGCCAATTAAACAGATGTTTTAGGTAAAAAATGGGCAGGTATGCTGCTGAAAAGGAAATTTCTAAATGTAGATTTTATTTCAACCAAACAAAAATATTGTATAGCTCCAGCTATACACCACTACATAGGAAATTGAAATAAACTACAGAAAATACTACCTGGAACTCCACCTTGGTCAACTAATGCATAGCAACTGCAAAATGACCTAGTTCTATTCTCCCAACACCGCATGCCAAGCTGTGACCCAAATTATTTTTGGTGGAAAGATTAGAACTTAGTAGTGGACATCAGTAGAGACTGGGAAGGCGGAGACGCTGACCTGTCAAGTAACCCCGCAGGAGCTCAAAGCCTCTAAAGAATTAATACAAACATACAGGTTGGACTTGAGTGCAAATCAGTCGTTTCCTCTGCATCATTTCACTAAACAGCTAATAACAGTTTATCACTAGTCCTGCAGTTCATCAAACTGGTAACATCATTACAAACTGCACATTAGCCATAAGAGATCAGCAGTAAACCTTAGTCACAAGCTCTTAAAGTCACCTGCAAGAAATGTTTAGATCGTTATCATCCTAAGTGCCACAACGCAACACAGGCAGACGACCAATATCTAAGTATATCAACCAGATGTTTACATTAGCAACTCGAGGGCGTTAAATTAGGTTAGCGATCGCTGACCCTGCCCAAAAAATAGTTTCAGAGCCTGACTAGTCAAATCACTCCAAATTTCTTGTTGGGGACTTACGAGGAATTTGTAACCAAAAGCTAAGATTGGCTTCATAGTTAAGGGCAAAATTGTAATGTTTTTCTCCATTTTAAACTATTTCATAGGTGGAAAAAGACACTGCACCAGAAAAGACTTGCTCTTACTTTGATCACTTAATTCTAGACCTGTTTTTCTGACTTTTACATAACTATTAGCCATTTTAAATGTTTTGTTATATGTATGTTTTGCCTTGTATATTTCCTAACATAAATCACTGAATTGTCCTGTATGACGTGCTAGACAAACACTCACATTGCCTTAGTCACCCACCAATAAAACTGAATTCTTAATTCTTCCCCAGAACATTTATTGTGGATCACAAAATTCCTGCAAAAGGAGAGCTGCCCATACAGCAACTGTTACATAAAACAATCAAAACAAAAATTACAAGGTCACGAAGCAGACCTAGGTACAACAGGATTACTTAATTTTCGCAGGACCAGGTCACATGAGCTGCTTTCTGTATAGCAAAATATAAAACCATGAGTATGACCAACTTCAATTGAAGATATGCAATGATTTGCCTAATGCATCAAATCTTCTGGAAGGGGAAGGACGGACAGGAGCTTCCACACACCTGACAAACAACTGCTTATGGATGACTTGGAATGGTCATCAACTTACTACACCCACCACTTACAAAGATAAATCACAACTACCCTCCTGAAAACAATCCAAACTACAAGAGGGATTTTGAACACCAAATGACTGGACTTCAAAAGGCTATGTACAACACAGTAGCAAGGATTTCATTTACACATTTACAAAATGCAAAGTTTCAAGTGGCTTTTAAGGTCCATCCACATGTAAGCTGTAATAAAACCAGCCCTCCAGTGTTGAGGGGGTGAAGGTGTAGGTTCGGGGGGGTGAGTCTCAGTCCGATCAATTCCAGTATAGTCTGTCCCACAGCAGGGTACAGAACAGGCTAAACAGCCACAATTTAGAGAAACAGCACGAGGCATCCAATCAAACATGTGGCAAAGTAGGTAAATGGTGTGGTGGTGGTGGGGTAGCAAAAAAATAAAAGGTTTCATCAAAAAGTTATTTGCTCTCTTCCACGGTTTGTCTCCACTTCCACAGTTCTGCTATAGCCTGAAAAACACACGAGGGGAACATTTACTTAAGTATAATAAAAATTCAAATAAAAACATCACTGGTGAGCTCAGAACTTCTGAGAGGTATTGGTGTTTTTCTCACTGCTTATCAAAACCAAAAGTAGTCTTCATTGCTCATGTTGATTCCATAATTGCACTACTGTTCCAGAAGATGAGACTTAACTGCATTCTTGTCAAAACATCTTCACTGAGCGACATTAACATACCTTAGCATCTGTGACCCTGTAGCTGTTCTTCACAAAGCTCTCAAACTTGGGCTGTAGTTTTGGTAGGTTTACCCCCTTGAAGGGCAAGACATCATATTACTAAAGGGATTAACTTGTTACTTTTATGTTGTTAACAGTTCTTTGGCATACAATCAGTATAAAAGCAAATCCATCCTCACAGTCAGGTGGTCAATGTATACATATCGTTTATACACACAGGCATTCCTAATAATCCAACAGACACCAACCTTTGCCAGTGTCGCCAGCAACTTGGCCTTCATCTCAGGGACGGTTGGGACCGGTTTGGGCGTCTGGGGGTTTTTGGGGGTCTGTCCATTTTTGTCACCCTTGTTAGGAGTCTTCGCCTATTAAAAAAAAAATTTAATGTAAATGTAACACGACTGATATATGCATGTTGACACTCAGAAATGGGAATGGACATCAGTCTCAGTCTTTTGGTAAGCAGCGTTGAAATCCCTCAGTAAACTATCAGGTCAACAAATCGCATCATTGATTAGACACCATGTTCAAGTAGGACCCAACATTTGTAAGAGGAGTAACCTGTTTGCTAGATGGTGTTGCAGCTTTAGCGCCCTTTCCATTTGGAGTAGCAGGCTGGGCTTTGGACGGAGTCTTCTTAACCTGAATGGAAACAGAGGTTTCTTTTGTCATGTCTTTACCTTCAGAATGGGAGAATCGGAAATTAACTTAAAATGCCATGCAGCTGCCCACAAATACATCCACTCACCTTAACAGGAGACTCTTCAACCTCACTCTCCTCTTCCTCTTCATCATCGTCGTCATCGTCGTCATCATCCCTAAAAAGTAGTCACATGTTACAAGTCAACTCAAAACATCTCAAAATTGAGCAACAGGTTAGTGAGACCAAAAACACAAAAATCACATACTCATCCTCCTCCTCCTCCTCATCCATCTTCATCTTTTTCTGCAAAGGGAGATAGGGAAGGAAATAGCCAGGGTCATGACAATGATAATGTATAGCAAAAACAGACTATGGATCACATTCACATCAGTATGACTCTGAAAAAGCAGAGCGGCTACATTCAATCTCAGTCTTTTGGTAAGCAGTGTTGAAAATGCCTCAGCAAAGTATCAGCTCAACAAATATCATCCTCGACGAGGCCATGAGTAGCGGTCCAGCAGCTATGTACTAGACTAGAGCATGCACTAAAGGACTAACCTGAGATTTAAGGGCAGGTGCAGATGCAGGCCTTTTCTTGGAGGTTTGTACCTCTTCTTCCTCTTCTTCCTCATCGTCGTTTTCATCAAAAGACTGGTCTCCTCCCATCACTGGAGAAAAATAATGGGTTACTGTCTAAAATCTAAACTACTAAACCTCAGGAAGGGGAGTGGCCATGCTCAGTCTCAGTCTTTTGGTAAGCAGTGTTGAAAATGCTTCAGTAAACCATCAGGTCAACAAATGTCATCACTGGCGACAGAAGCCAAGGCCGTACTAACAAACCACACAAGTCATGTCATACTTACTGACAAGGTGCTGGCCGCTGATGTGGATTGGACCGGAACCTGCCTTGAGACGGAACACTGCTGGGGGTGTGATTGCAAACCCACCAAGACACACCTGCAATGCGATGACCATATAAAACCAGCATGAGGTTGTGTACACAGCCCCCCATGGAAGGACGGCACAGGAGTACAGATGTTACTCCGTGACGGTTTACTTACACTAGGCAGGGTGGAGGGTTTAAGTGAAGCCAGCACAGCCTTAACCTTCTGGCCTTCTGTGTCCTGTCCCTCCACCTCCACAATGTGCAGTTCATCCTTGGTGCTTTGATCCACACACACCTAAAAGCAATCACCAAGAGACACCACTTTCAGAAACAACAATCATACCCAAGAGAAGAAATGAACAACTAACCACAAAGCTTGACATCAGGTCATGTTCTGTTCAGCAGATATAAAACAATCAGAAACTCACCATCCTCAAGTCCAGTTGGTGTTCAAAGTCATCCTCTTCTGGGTTGAAGACAACCTCCTTCCCAGACTTTAGCTCACAGCCTGTTCAAAAATAGGTTAATTAATAACGAGACAATAGACTGACCACCACTGGGGAAAAGGGGTCAGGTGATGGGTTGGACAGCATTACACCATGAATAAACCAGCCACACAAGCGAATCCACAAATGTATTTTGTCTATCCTAACCAGGCACAATGACGACACACAGGTCACATTTTAATATATGGGAAGATTGAACCAAAAACATCAGCATTTAACTTAGTTTAGTACAAGATATAGAACCTGTTCAATATCGATTGATAAGAAACAACCGTTTAATAATGCTTGACACAACCAATGACAGTGGAACATGCAGGTCATGGTTTTCAATGCGCGCCGAGCATGGCAGAGCGCGAGTAGTTCAAATAATTGATTAATACCTCTAATCGTTTTTCAAAGCTGAGGCATGCAGCGCCAAATTTGCGTGATACACTGTCAGGAGCTTGTGATTTCAGTATGTAGCTACAGGTTCCACTGAGGTGAGGCCAACAGGTGGGTAACGAAACACGTGGATAAAGATCTGTAGTCCCAGTTTTTTTTTTTTTTGCAGAAGCATACTAAACTGTGCGCACTGAAATCACAAGTATTACATGTACAATGTAGCTAATAATGGGTCTAAAAAATGAGCATGCGGTAGCTACGAAGGAAGCTAACGTTTGAGGTATTTGAATCACCTTAATCCGAGAGTAAGAAATTACAACTCCACGTCAAAAAAAGTGTTTTTCTGAAAGGTTACTTATTCGAACCGTTATAGATTAAGTTACTGCTAGAAACTAGGCATTTTTCCCCCGAATGTGCTGTGTAGCAAAAGCTAGGGCCCTGTGCGCCATCTTTAAAGCATAGCACGTGTTCAGCAATAGGACACGTGGAGGGCTGCTAGTTAGCTACAACTACAGTACTACCTAGCTCATGTATGTGGAACATCTTATGTAACGTTATTGAAACAATGTAGTAAAAGTTATTCCAATTGAGTATGACCCAGCAACTACAATAAATGAAGTACCTAAGACGCTTCAAGAATAACCAATTTCATATCACGTTTAGTTAACTAGCTAGCTAGCTACCTCGTTAGCTTATAAAGTCAGCTTATAAAGTTGACTGAAGCAAACGGATGTTTCAACTGTAGACTGCGTCCTTTACACCCATTTACGAATTTATGTGCGTTTAGAAAAAGTAACGTCATATATTGGACCATAATATGGCGAAACAAATTCTCCCGTTCATGGTGCTGTAACTGGCCAGCTAATGGTGCTAACGCTAGCTAGCCGTATCTGTTGAGATGAGAATCCAGTTTGATGAAAATATTTTAAAACAGATACTATTTCTAGCTTGCTGATATTAATATTAGATTTAAGTTACACCGAAAGTATCTATAACGTAAGATCCTAAAAGCGTGTATCTCACCATATAGGAAGGTCTGTGGCCCCATTTGTTCTTCGTCCAGCCCGTTCATTTTGCTTGTTAACTGAGGTTCTTACCGACGACGAAGAATTGAAATGTGTCACCCTACTGAGGCACTAACCAGACTCAATGACCACACCCCCTTTCTAGAATGCGGGAATGGTTTTAGAAAAGTCCCACCCCCTAGATCCTTGTATATATTTTTTTTGGTCAAATTCACGAAATCGCAAACATAACATATATATTAATGTATGTTTTTTTCCGAGTCAGTTCACTTGTCATATGCCGGTTTCAATACTTGGCGCCCACGAAAGAGTAAGAAGCCGAAAGGTTACCATAGTTTGCAAGTAGCCTACACACATTACCACTCCCATCGTAATGTGCACGTCAATCTTCGGACAGCTCGCATGTCTAATGTGTACTAAATACGTTTTTGTGTTGCACTTTAAACAAAACGTACTGACTGGCAACGTTCACTGAACACCCCCTAACGCATTGTAATAGTTATAAACCGGGTGGTTGGAATCCTGAATGGTGAAAGTCATGGTAATGTATACGGTACCCTAAGTAGGGGAGACCGGGGTTGATTGGCACACTTTTCACTCTGCCATATTTCACTGGCATAATTTATGTTAAAATATTTTAACAAGTAGTTAATGAAAGGTTCAAGTCTCAGCTCTAGATATGTTTTAATGTACACAAATGTTTTCTAAAATTAGGTTCGTGATTTCCGTCATGTTCTGTATTTGTGCTAACCAGCCGCATCACAGGGTTGGTTGGCACATGTTATGGGGTTGGTGGGCACAATGTAAAAATGCTATAGTTACAAAAAATGAAGCAGCCAATAGAAACAATTTGAACAGGTAATTCAAACAAGAACAATTAATCAAACATCTTTAAGCAATTCTTCAGTAGGAATGTGAAATTACTTTTGCCATTGACCATTCAAAATAAGAACCTGGAGTGACCACAATATTTTTAAACGGACAGTAACCACAATATTTTAGAATTGAAAGTAACTATAACAGTATCCTAACATTACGCAACCCCCCCCACGCACACGCACACACACACACACACACGTATAATACATGTCTTACCATATTTTTCACTAAACGCCTATATACCTTCAAATTCAGTATGCCAACCAACCCTGCTCACATTTGACCAAACTTTGTGATGAAATTATGTTAGCCAGCTACCATCACTCATCACAGACTTTTAAATCTTATATCAAAGTGTAGCTGATTGCTATGTATATTAACTAGAAGTAACACATTTTCAATATCTCTATCTAAAAGTTTTATAATACATTTAATCCACAGACCACTTTTTTACTTTTGATACTATAAAACTGAAGTGTTACCCTCATCAAAAAAGTTAGTGAATTTCAGATGTTTTAACACAGTAGATGAGTGCAGGTCAAGAAAGCAAACATTGTGATGTTACATTTTTTTTTGTGACCTTCAAAGGACCAGAAAATAGCTCTGTGCCAACCAACCCCTGTTGCTAACCAACCCCGGTCTCCCCTATTTGGACAGTTACATCAAAAATGATTTTTTACTGTACATTAAATGCATATGAAAACACGATTCAAATAGGAATATGAGACAAAATGACAGACTAACCTTTTATTTCTGGCATTTACAACACATTACAAGCAGTGCTCAGCATGTGTGGGAACTCATTCAAGACTCTAAGTAAAGCATTCCAGGTGACTACCTCATGAAGCTGGTTGAGAGAATGACAAGAGTGTGCAAAGCTGATGGCAGAGCTTCGGGTTTAGATGTTTAATGTCTAATGTTGTAGGCTCCAGTGAAAATGCTAATATTACATGTTTGATAATATGTAATTAAACATGTGAAGCATTTATTTGGGCTGCAATCTGAGGTGCAGTTAATTGCAGATTTCAGAGGCTGGTAACTCTAATGAACTTCTTCTGTGCAGTAGAGGTAGCTCTGGGTCTTCCTTCCCTGTGGCGGTCCTCAAGATTGCCAGTTTCATCATAGAGATAGATGTTTTTGCGACTGCACTTGAAGAATCTTTCATATTTCTTGAAATTTTCCAGATTGACTGACATTCATGTCTTAAAGTAATGAAGGACTGTTGTTTGTCTTTGCTTATCTGAGATGTTCTTGCCATGACATGGATTACTACAGTACAGACATAATTATGATCTTCTGTACACCAGCCCTACCTACCTTGTCACAACACCGCTGAATAGCTCAAACGCATTAAGCTAAGACATTCCACAAATTAACTTTCAACACTTGCAGGACCAAGGCCATATTCTCTTTAAATTCCGGTCAGTGCAAAGTTAACACAATGTGGTAGAAATGTTGTTATTCTGTAGTACAATGAAATCATATTGCTTATTCTAAGTATAATCCATTAATTTAGTAAGGCCATTATGTGTTTTAGCTCTGCTCACTTGTACAGGATGTGGCTACAGCACATAGGTATAGCTTTGGCTAACATCTCAAGGGCTGTAGACATCTTGTTATCTTGGTTGGTCGAAGTTTGCAGAGCAGATGGTGAGACGTGTACACTAACCATGCATGGGAGGGGGACACAGTGGGCTGTACTGAATGTACATCTCAGAATTGAGTACACCCCTCACATTTTTGTAAATATTTGATTATATCTTTTCATGTGACAACACTGAAAAAATGACACTTTGCTACAATGTAAAGTAGTGAGTGTACAGCTTGTATAACAGTGTAAATTCGCTGTCCCCTCAAAATAACACAATACACAGCCATTAATGTCTAAACCGCTGGCAACAAAAGTGAGTACACCCCTAAGTGAAAATGTCCAAATTGGACCCAAAGTGTCAATATTTTGTGTGGCCACCATTATTTTCCAGCACTGCCTTAACCCTCTTGGGCATGGAGTTCACCAGAGCTTCACAGGTTGCCACTGGAGTCCTCTTCCACTCCTCCATGACAACA
>JACXGI010018893.1:0-12706 GCA_016801175.1 Esox masquinongy
CAAACCATGCTGTCATTCTTTAATGGTCCAAACCATGCTGTCATTCTATAATGGTCCAAACCATGCTGTCATTCTTTAATGGTCCAAACCATGCTGTCATTCTTTAATGGTTCAAACCATGCTGTCATTGTTTTAAAAATGTAATCTGTCTGCACTTCATCCCCATAATGATTGTTTCAATTTCACATCCTGGAAGGTAGAAACATTGCCCCTCATCTCTCCACTAGGGGCAGTGTTGGTGTTGGAGGAGACTGGATGTGTTGGAGACCAGAAAGGGTGCATACAGTTTATCTATTGTTGGCCTAAACAACTTTTACTGACCTTTATTTAAACAAGGATGAATTAAATTTCTTCTCAGTAATCGCCTCTACACAGAACACATGTTAAGACAACACGTTTGTATGTAGGATGAAAAACAGCATCATTTTAAAAAAACATTATATAAAGAAATAACAGAGACACAACCATTCATCGCATACAGACACCTTTTTCTTCAATCCTAACTTCCATCCAAAGTCCTGCTTCATTGATGGATTTGAGGCATTCAAGCAGGGATACAGATTTGGGGGGAACAGTGGGGTCATGCCCCCCACCCGGAAATTAGTGTGAAATGCCTAGAAATGAACGAAAATCCTGGGATCCATTGACCTTGACCCCTGATATGCAAGACAAAACATACATCCTTGTATTCCAGCCTGAGCCCAGTTTTCATCTTTTTCCACTTCTAGACTACATGATGAGTCAAGGGGGTTTTACCTGGTTCAAGACCAATGTTAACCAATCTAATGTTCTCATACTATCATGTATTGTTTTCCCATTGATGAGGGACTTGTGTTTTTTGTAAATATACATATGTAGACTTAGAGGCCCATCGACACTTCTGACAGAAAATGCAATCACAGCATCAAATGGTTTCAGGATAGAAGCTGCTGATAGTCTACTGATCTCAGACTTGGCTTAAATGTTTTCCAAGTTCAGGAAATTATGAATGACATTTATTGGGGGACGCAACTTGATCTGTTGTCCCGTAACTGACCATGTAATTGTTTTATTGGTTCTTTCCCTGTTTGTTTCAGGAGATCAGAGGGGCAGACCGACAGACAGACGCAATCCCTACAGTCATCCCTTCAGTCATCCCTTCAGTCATGTCTGTTGTCAACTCTCCTGCTGACTCTGTAATCTACTCTGCTATCCGAGCCACACGTAACCCTCACAGTGGTATTGATGCTGAGGACAGCTGTCCCAAAGATGATATAGACCCATGCTATTCTACTGTGGACTCCCACATAGATTATGAGAATCCAACCTGCTCTACTGCAGATCCCCCAGATTCAGTTGTTTACTCCACTCTGAAGCTGCCCTGAAGATTCTAGAATCACCTCATTCACTCCAGATGAACTGACAAGAGCTGTGACACAACAACATGTTTCACTTTGCCTTCACCTTGACATTTATTAAGAAACCATTACCATTCATATTCACGTTAAAACAATTTCTGTGTCTTGGCATTGTGATTGATATAACTTTCAGACACATATTTGAAGAAGTTCAACAAATTCAAGTCATGAATATTTATCCAAATGTTTTTTTCTCAGCATTTTGTTTTCAATAAATTTTTCAGTGGTAAGAATGAAAACATGGTAGTAACTTAGTCATATCTTACAGATGTATGTGTTTAATACTTATATTTAATACATATATGCTTATATTTGCATTTAGCAAGCATTATTCTTAAGCATTTCATTACATTTCAATGCTCCTAAACAATGGCTATTGTGGTCTATGTGAGTCTGGTGTTTGTAGTTTATTGTATTGTAGTGGTTATGGGGGTATATGTGAGTCTGGTATTTGTAGTTCTAGGTACTCTAGTGGTCATCATGGTGTATGTGAGTTTGTTATTTGTAGTTCTAGGTACTCTAGTGCTCATCATGGTGTATGTGAGTCTGGTATTTGTAGGTCTAGGTACTCCAGTGGTCATTATGGTGTATGTGAGTCTGGTATTTGTAGTCCTAGGTTCTCTTGTGGTCATCGTGGTGTGACAAGATCCAACTACCCGAGAAGCCATAGGTGAACTGTCACTTCTGTCAAAATGGGTTCCACTGTGAATGTATGTTGTAGAACCCAGAGTTGGACTTGTTACTGAACATTAACAGCTACGTGTGTGAGAATATACAGATGGTTGTCAAAATGTAGTTTGTCTTTTTGGTTTGTATTTATTAATATTTTTGTGCCTCTTACGAGACAAGATATTTAATAAGCCCACATGCATTTTGTCTTGTGTATTTCAATACAATCTAAGGGAGTGTTGACCAATAGAACCCTGCCTTAAGAGTCCACAGGAAGGAGTGTTGACCAATAGAACCCTGCCTTAAGAGTCCACAGGAGGGAGACAGAGATTTAGTTTAGTAGTAACACTGATTGTATAGTAACAGTGACACTAGTAAAATTGATACACAACCGGATAGTAACCGAGGAGTAACTGGTCAAGAATGAATATCCTGCATGTCGTCTACTGCTGTCTCCTCTCAGGTGAGTCTGTCTATCTGTCTGTCTTTCTGTGTCTGTGTCTTTGTCTGTCTGATACCGTGTACATTTATTTTGTCAGTATGAAACCAGAATGTTTTACAGATCAGAGTATTGTTCTCTGTGTAGTAATGCATTGAACGTATGTTCGTGTTTTGAACAGATTCGGAATGTCTATAGTAAAACATGTACAGGGTTATACAGCAGGTCAGTGTATCACTAAAAATGTGTGTTTCCTCAGCTAAAATAAGCATGGTAACTTTAGAACAGAAACGTTGACAGTTGTTACACTCAACCACCATCAGCCATCTATATTTCAACATAGACCTCTTAATATTTCAACATGGTGTTCTATGTCATTTAACAACAGGCAGAAACCTTAAAGTCTTTCATTATTTCTTAAATTGAAATGACAAAAGGCATAATATTGTTGTAGGAAAAAACGGTCTGGATTAGCCACTGAAATGATGCTATAATTTTCTCATTGACTACTATCAGTGTCTCATCATTATCTATGGCTGAAATAAACATGGTTACCATTGAACTGGGAAGTTAACAGTTACCGAGTGTGATAGACCCAAACAAAAAGTAGAGTGTCTCAAAAGTAGGGGAACTAGGGTTTCTTTTTCACCCATAGCTACTGAGTTCTCTACAGTTCCTGGTCTGAAGTAAGGCACTGTGTAGGGAGTAGTATGCCATTTGAGACAAAGACACATATAGACTGAGTTCTGCTGTGGTTTAGAAGTCTAACATTCTGCCAGTTTGAATCATTTTCAAAGTTCATCACACTCAACCTTGTCATCTTCACTTAATACACACATTGTTCCAACATTTTATATTAAATATAATATAACATCTGAAACGTCTTTATTGTTTTGATATATTTGCATCCTCAATGTTTACATGGATTTTTTTTTTCAATTGTGTTTATTATTACTTTCTTATTGTCAGGTTCTGACAGGGGTGCCCCTTGGCATCTCTGTGTGCCTGGAGACCACAGTCAGGGCCTGACTGCAGAGGTATGTTCATTACTGCTTTATTATCCCCAATCACAGACAGCTGCTCCCTATTGCCTCTGATTGGGGATCCTGTTTAAGTTGCCCTGTGTGTCCCTTATTGGCCTGTCATGGTTTGGAGTTTGCTTTGTGTTGTGCTGCTCTTCAGTTCACAGTTTTTCTCGCTCCTTTGTTTTCTTTGTGAAGTTTGGAGGGGACATTAAATGATGTTATTCAGCTCTGTGACTCGTGTCCTGCGTCATCTCAACATTGACAGAATGACGGACCAAACCAGGATGGCGCAGCGAATCACGGTGGAGGAGATCCACCGGGTGTTTGAGCAGGTTTGTGGTTGGGCCAGAGGATCCCTGGCCAGAGGATCCAGAGCCTAAAGCAGACGACGACGCCGGCAGAGACCACACCGATGTTCCCAGAGGCAGGCCCAGGGACCAACTCTGCAGACCCTCCATACACATATCTTTGGGGGTCTACGGGGGCCTTGGGGGGTGGGAATTGGAGCTCCTTTCGCCTCACTCTCGGGGGCTCTTGAGTGAGTCCCTGCAGTCTTGGGAGCAGGAGTACCTGGAATCATCGGAGAAGGAAGATGATGGAGTCCTGCCATCACACTCACGGGGGGCTCTGGAGAGAGAGAGGCCCTGCAGCCTTGGGAGGAGGAAGGAGAGCCTCTTCCTGTTGTGCGTTAACGTATGTTGTTCATTCATGCCAGTGGTTTGTATCGTGCCAGTTCCTGTGTGTACTAATTGCCTTTCTTGTTTTCAGGGTTCATGTCAATTCTTAGTTTGTGTCAGGTCTTAGTTACTGCCTCTTAATTATATGTTATTGTGTTTAAGTCATGTCACTGATCCGTTCCTGTTCTGACTCTATTCCAGTCCTTCATCATTGTTTTCTGTTCAGTAAAGTCCCTTCTGCTGTTGGATCCTCGCCTCTCATCCCTCGTCCGTTACAAAGACATGTATCTGAAAGTTACAAATGGTTCAATGTTAATTTAAATTGGTAGGTAGTATTACTGATAAGTTTACTGTTAATCTAAATTGGTATGTGCTTTTTACTGTATTGTTATATTATTATATGTTGTAATATGTCTAATTTGTGGGGAGACTTCCTGATTAATTTCCTGTGATATGAAAACATAGATGTTACAGTACTTCTGTTGACACATTTTTGTTTATTCTCACACAGCTCCACCCACTCATACACCCTCAACTATCAACCACAGACCTCATGTGTCCACATCTCTCCCAAACCTCTCTGCAACATCTAACATCCCCACTACAAAATAAACCCCCAGACCTCATCTCTCCACAACCATTACAAACCTTTATGCAACATTGTCAGACCTCTCTGGAAACTCATCACCAAAACCAGGTAGGATGATTCTCTCATCTTAGAGAGCAACAAATGAGATGCTTGTTCTGGTGGAAATTAATGAATTAAATAGATTTTTTCCTGATTTCTTTGACTTTTCCCACCAAATTCCATTGATATTGACATTAGAATTTGGGGAATTTAATTTCTTTCAGTTCAATTTTGATGTCTTTTTATCATACCACATTTATGAAAAAAATCTATAAGAAACAATGTTTTTTTGGTTAGACTGTAATCCAGCCAGAGGCTGTTGTTGAGTCCTGTTTCTGTAGCACAGAGATGATTGGCCCCTAAACAAATACCCACTGGATTGATGGAAATAGTGAAGATATCAAACATACATTTTTTTGTTTTTTTAATATTGCTATTCTCAGTTTCAAATTCAGGACATGATTCAGTCGGCATTGCATTACACAGTAATGTGATATGAAATTATTTTTCTAAAAGCAATTAACCCATTTGTAACTGTTTATGCATTGAAACCGTGTCAATATTTCTCTCTCTCCACCTCTATTTCCTGTCTGTGTCTGTCACTTTGTCACATTACAGATCCTGTCAACAAACTAGTGTTGACCAGTGTTGGTCTGGTAGTCATGTTGACTGTGGGAGGACTGTCTCTGCTCCTGTTCTACAGACAGAGAAGAAGAATCAGGAAATCAACACATCCAGTCTCCTCCAACACCAACACTGCCCCTAGTGGACGGGTGAGGGGTTAAAGGTTCTAGCTCTTAGTATATGAAATTGAAACTGTCCGACGATGTACGCGACTACGTGTTGTCTTGCCCTGTTTGCGCCCAGTCTAAGAGCCACCATCACTTGCCCGAGGGGCTGCTGTTGCCTCTGCCCATTCCACATCGTCCCTGGTCTCACATCGCCATGGACTTCGTGACAGACCTGCCAGACTCAAACATGTACACCGTGATTTCAACTGTAGTGGACCGGTTCTCCAAGATGTGTCGTCTGATTCCCCTGACTCAATTGCCCAGTGCCACCCAAGTGGCGGAGGTTGTTTTCCAACAGGTGTTCCGGCAGTTCGGGATACCTGAGGACATCGTGTCCGACAGGGGGCCTCAGTTCATCTCCCGTGTATGGCGTGCCTTCTGCGACCGACTCGGGGTGTCCGGCAGCCTGTCCTCCAGTTACCATCCAGAGTCCAACGGCCAGACAGAGAGACTGAACCAGGACATGGGGAAGTACCTACGGCAGCAGTGCCAAGAGCAGCCGCACGACTGGAGCCGGTATTTACCTTGGGTAGAATATGCCCAAAACTCCCTCATTCACTAATCCCTCTGGCTGACCCCTTTCCAATGTGTATTTGGTTACCAACCCCCTCTCTTCCCGTGGGATACAGAACCGGGACCGGTTCCTGCAGTGGACGACTGGTTCCGACGCAGCGCGTGTGTTTGGGAATCAGCGCATCGTCACCTCCAGCAGGCATCCAGCACGCAGAAGGTCCACGCGGATCGTCGGCGGCGCCCGTCTCCCCTGTACCATCCGGGCCAACGGGTTTGGTTCTCAACCCGGGACATCCGTCTGCGCCTCCCCTGCCGTAAGCGTACCCCCAGGTACACCGGGCCCTTCAAAGTTACGCATCGCATTAACCCTGTTACCTACCGTCTCCAGCTGCCCCGTCAGTACAGGATCTCCCCCACATTTCATGTGTCCCTCCTCAAGCCGGTCCATTAGAGTCCCCTGCATCCGCCGGTCGCTCAGCAGCCTGCGCCACCTCCGATGGACATCGATGGGGAACCCGCGTATGTCGTGCGTGAGATCCTGGATTCCCGCCACCGGAGTGAGCGCCTGCAGTACCTGGTTGATTGGGAAGGCTATGGCCCGGAGGAGAGGGCCTGGATTCCTGCTTGCGACGACCTTGCTGCGCAATTCCATGCCGCCCGCCCGGATCGCCCTGCGCCCCGTCCGCGGGATCGTCCGCCGCGGTGGTCCCGGCCGGCCGTGGGGTGGGGGGACCTGTGAGGTCCTCGCATCGTTCCTTTTCATGTTTCATCACGTTATTTACGAGCCTGCCAGATGAACATTTTATGAAAAAAAAACCCCACAAAATATTGAGTTTGATTAAATGACTAAACTCTCAAAGAAAACATATTTCAATATGTCTACCAATGATACTCAGTTCAACAATAAAGTAGTGATATCTGAGAGTTCTATATGTTCCGGTTAAAAGTAATGATGTCTGAGTTCTCTATATGTCCTGGTTTAAAGTAGGGATATCTGAGTTCTCGATATGTCTTGGTTAAAAGTAATGATATCTGAGTTCTCTATATGTCCTGGTTTAAAGTATTGATATCTGAGTTCTCTATATGTCCTGGTTTAAAGTAATGACATCCGAGGTCTCTATATGTCCTGCTTTAAAGTAGTGATATCTAAGTTCGTTGTATGTCCTGGTTTAAAGTAGTGATATCTGAGTTCTCTATATGTCCTGATTTAAAGTAGTGATATCTGAGTTCTCCATATGTCCTGGTCTACAGTAATGATATCAGAGTTCTCCATATGCCCTTCTATATAATTTAGGAGTCTAACATTTGGCCAACAGTTTAAAGCAACTTCAGTGACATTTTCTGATTCATTCATCTTCTCCTCTTTCTTCCAAAGACTTAGAAGTGTCTGAAAAAAATGTGACAGAGATAAAAAGAGAGGGACTGCAAGAGAAAGCGAGAGACACTGAGGGGCAGAGAGAGAGAGAGAGAGAGCAAAAAAGGGTTGTCAGAGGAGGGAGGAGTTTAAATTAGGGAAGCGATCATTTCAGAAACACCCTGAGGACAAAAATCTTGGAATGGTTTAGTAGGACTTAAAGTAGCTGACAGGCTACCTGTTGTAAACCTGTTATCTGATGCAACAGGCGGTAGTGTAGTAATATTTTAGTAGTATAGTAACTGTGACAGTAGTAACATTGTCAAACAACAGGATAGTAACTGAGTAGTAACTGTCCGGAATGAATATCCTCCATGTTGTCTACTGCTGTCTCCTCTCAGGCGAGTCTGTCTGTCTGTCTGTCTGTCTGTCTGTCTAATTGTGTGCATACTAATTTTGTTTGTATGTGGACAGAATGTTTTACAGATCAGAGTTATTTTCTCTGTGTAATAATACACTGAACTTAAGGTGTTTTGAATATATTATGGATGTTTATAGTAAAACATGTACTGGGTTATACAGCAGGTCAGTGTATCTCTAAAGTATGTTGGTGTTTTGAATAGATTAGGGATGTTTATAGTAAAACATGTACAGGGTTATACAGCAGGTCAGTGTATCTCTAGGTTGTGACTCTTGTCTTGTTTTACAGGTCTGTGTATTGAGGCTTCACCTTTCATTAAGGAGGAGGTAGAAGGAAGACACGTCACTTTCCCCTGTTCATTCATATTGGCAGAGAACAACAACAAGTACTTCTGCAGGGGCTCGTGTTCTGGTGAAGATGTTCTGGTTGAAACTAAAGGGAGCAAGAATGTAACTCAAGGTAGATACAATATACATGACAACGGACATGGAGTCTTTTTTGTGACCATCAAGGACCTGAACAAGTCAGACTCTGGGACATATAGGTGTGGAGTGGATAGATCTATAAAGGACTCATACCAAGAGGTGCATTTGACAGTTACAGATGGTAAGTTTACTGTTAATATAAATTGGTTGTATTATGTATTATTTATTGTGTCTTATAAATCATCTTGAATTGTTTCCAATGAAAACGATTTGTCAGTATTTGTGTTGACCCATACTTTGTTCACACACAGCTATAAACCCAACTGTCCACCCTAGAGCTCATGTCTCCACAACACTCTCAAACCTCTCAGCATCTAACAACTCTACAAAAGTTCCAAACCTCTCAACAACATCCTTGGATATTCCCATAACGTTTCTGACATCTACAAACATCCACGGTCTCTCTTCATCAAGAGAAGGTGTGATCAATCTCTCCTCTTACTGTGAACATAACAATTAATGAGATTAAGGCAATCATGTATTTACTACTGGTTATGTATCCACTTACTCTTCATTAGTCTTTCTCTCTCCTTCATGTCCTACTTTGGTCTCTAATGTGACAGGGAGTGCTGGTAATTTTTATGTATTTTTTGTCAGTTTGTCAAAATTACCAGAAGTTATCATGCATAAGTTATAATGTCTTTGCAAGTTTAAGTTGTCAAGGCGATATGATACCTTCAGAGCCAAACAGGAAGTGATTCAACACTTGAGGTGCCGAGCCAAGAAGCACAGTGACTTCTGTTGCCAGGGTTACTCTGCTCACTATCTGTAGTCCCTTTCATAATCACAACTTTTCTGTTCTTCATCTGTCTGTCTGCCTGTCTCTCTCTCTGTCTGTCTCTCCTGTCCAGGGCATTCTCCCCTAATGTGGATCAGTGCTGCTCTGGTAGTCATGGTGATTGTGTTAGGACTCGTACTGGTCCTGTTCTACAAAAAGAGGAGAGGAAGTAAGAGACCAAAACCACTACAACCAGTCTGCTATAACACCAACACTGCCCCTAGTGGAGAGGTGAGAGACCAAAACCACTACAACCAGTCTGCTATAACACCAACACTGCCCCTAGTGGAGAGGGGAGAGAGATGGGGAGGAGAGGAGAGTGGGCCCTTAGAATCTTTGTGAGATGTGTTTGTGTGTGTGTGTGTGTGTTTGTTTGTGTGTATTAGAGAGAGAAAGAAATCGACCAAATTTACTTTTTCATGGCACAAATCATCAGGTAGAAAATACATGATCCTGACCTTGTAAGAGTTTAATACCCCTGATATAAGGGTTGTGTGTGTTGTCTAACAGTTCCCCCTATTGGACTGTAAAGGTGTTTCCATTTCTGATCATGTCTAACTGTTATCTTTGGTTCTGTATGCAGACTGACTGTTTGTACGAGGAGATCAGAGAGGCAGATGGACAAACTGAAACACTCCCTGTAGTTGTCTCCTCCCCCTCTATAACCTACCCTGCTGACACTAGCCGTCCCCAAGATGATATACATCCATGCTACTCTACTGTGGACTTCCACAAAGATCACATCAACCCAATCTACTCTCCTGCAGATCCCCCAGATGCTATTGTCTACTCCTCTGTGCAGCTATGCAAAGATTCTGGAACCTCCTTAGTCACTCCAACAGCCATTAGAACTCAGGATGGTTCTGTCTATTCTACTGCCTAAATATTCAAGAACCTCCTCAATCACTCCAATATCAATTGGACCTCAGGGAACTTACATCTATCTACTCTTGTATGCTCAATATGAAGATCTGTTGCAAAGTTTTCCAACAATGACAGGAGAAAAGTGTGCATATTTTCCCAGCAGCTATGTTTTTTCCACCAAACTTAACGTTGCAAATACGAAGCAAAGTCAAGAGGTAGTGAATTTATAAAATGTACCACGTACCGTATACAAATCAAAGATTGATGTGTTGCTATGGCATTTTCAACTTCACTGATACTGTAGTTTTCTCACAAAATCTGTTCTGTTCAACAGCAAATGTGCCCACTCTGATCATTGCACCTGCACTGTGGACAACATCCTAAATAGTTCGGCTTTAAAAAAAAAACAACACAATAACATTATTATGGGTAAGAGCAAAATATGTTTTTTTTGGTTACAATTTATTTGTACAATGGTCCCAATTTCAATCTATAGATGTTCTAGGCAATACTATCACCAACTGATGAGAAGCAACTGCTTGCTATAGTTAGGGTTAATAATAGGTTTAAAATAAGTTTTAGGCTAAAGGTTAAGTTATGGGTTAAGGCTAGGGCAAAGTTTAAGGTTAGGGTAAGGATTAGGGTAAAGGTAAAGGTTAGGGTAAGGATTAGGGAAAAGGTTAAGGTTAGGGTAAAGACTGGGGTTATTAGATAATTACTTAAAATGTTACTGATTTTCAGTAGATAATCGGTGGCACAGTGTCTCTACAGGCACTGAGACTCTCATGATAAAGTGTCACCTCACTTCTATTTTCTTGAATTAAGTGCCCACCAGGACCCAAAACACCTGTCCTGTGCCGTTTCCTGTGTCTCTGTTACTGTCTTGTATACTAGTTTAAAATAGCATGTTTTTAAAGCAGATGTGTACAGACGGAAAATTATAAAAATAAATATTTAAAAAGGAAATTGAAGTAAATTAATGTATGTATTTTGGATTGTGGAGATACAAAGGAAACTGTGAAATGTTACAAATTGTTGTATTTGTTCTTGGTGCCTGCTTCATCATGCCTACTTCAACTGGATCTACAAAGAACTGGTCCCTATTCCACATGGGTGACAGTTAGAATAACTGTACATTTGTCTTTGTGGAATAATATAATTCAGTAGAGGGAGACATTGAGTTAATTTTGGTTTAGTTCATTTGGTTTCCCTGTTACATATAGATCATAGGTCCCCCCAGCCATCTCACAGTTTAGTTTTTGCCATGAACTAGCTCACCTGATTCAACAGGTAAGGGTTTGTTAATTAGTTAATAAGTTAATTCAGGCGTGCTAGCTCTGGGAAACATCTAATGGAATGGCTGGGGGGGTCCCCAGGAGAGGGTGGAAGACATGTTTTAGATAAAGTGTTAGATCACCTCTCCGCCCCTAAGATAACGCACAACCTTTTCACCCTGAACGCAGCACACTCCCCACACCCCAATCACCTGAATTCTGAACACCTGTTTATCCCACCTGAATTTCATTAGTGTCCACTATGTAGTTGAGTTTGTTTCACACTTGTCTTTGTGGGGTATCGTTTGTATTCACTACGACATACTAAGCCCGTTTCTCAATGTTCTTCTAGTTTTGATTGTCTCTATTGTACCGAATAGTTTCTGCCTGCTCCTTAGCCTGTCCGTTTTGTAACTTTGTCCATCTGCACTCTGTTGTCTGATTCTGCCCCTGGGTTTTTCCCTTTTGGATCTTGGAATTGTACCGTACTCACCTGGTCTCCTGTGCACCAGACCCTGCCTGCTTGACCCTGGTTGTGCCTGTTGTAAATTAAACTATACACCCTGTGTAACCACTCCACCTGGTTCCTGTGTCGTATTCGTTACAGAACACCTCACCCAGTAAACCTACTACAGATGGATCAGGAGGAGGAGCTACATGCACGACCATCCCAGCAGGAGGAGCGTATTGACCAGCTCCTGTGACAGTCACCTCTTGCTCCTCCCCTGCAGGTACCCAGGTCACACCGCCCTCCCCACCCCCGTCTCCATGCCAACCAAATATGACGGCTCACCGGGGAAGGGCAAGGGGTTCCTTATGCAGTGCCAGCTCCACATCGATCATCGCCCTGCTAATGTCCAGTCAGATAAGTACAAGATTGACTTCATTATCTCACTTCTAACTGGAAAAGCATTGGAATGGGCTACTGCCCTGTGGTCTGCCCGCGGTGCTGAATTCACCTGGGAGTCTGAGTTTCTTTCCCTGTTTAAAGAGCTCTCTGACCATCCGGTAACTGGACTAGCTCTGGACTTCCCACCCTAGCAGTGGAGAGTGAGCGGGGTGAGGCGGCGCTGCTCACGATCTATCGACACGGCCTCAACAGGGATTTACAAGCTGAACTGGCATGCAGAGGAGACCAACCTGCACCAATACATTCACACGTCCATTGCCATCGATATCCTGCTGGCCGAATGGGGGAGAACCCTGACCCCCAGAGCCCATCCTCTCCCAGCGCCTACACCTGGCCCAACCCGTTCAGTAGACCCTGAACCCTGCCACGAGGCAACGTAGAATCCAGGACTGCCTCTGCTTGTACTCTGGGGAAGGTCGGCACCTGCTCATTAACTGTCCCATTCTTCCTCCCCGATGGGGTGAAACCGGACCCACATCCA
>JACXGI010018894.1:0-12701 GCA_016801175.1 Esox masquinongy
AACAAGATCACCATCCCGTTCAGCTACCCTCTTCCTCTGATCTCTGCGGAGGTCGAGAAGATGCACGGGGCCCGCTTTTTCATGAAATTGGACCTCAGGAGTGCCTATAACCTGGTGCGTATCCGGGAGGGGGACGAGTGGAAGACAGCTTTCAGCACCACCTCCGGCCACTATGAGTATTTAGTGATGCCGTACGGTTTGATGAATGCCCCATCAGTCTTTCAATCCTTCATCAACGATGTGTTCAGGGACATGTTATGCAAAGGCGTGGTGGTGTATATCGATGACATCTTGATATACACGGCTACCCGCGCTGAGCATGTCTCGTTGGTGCGCAGGGTACTTGTTAGGCTGTTGGAGCATGACCTGTACGTGAAGGCCGAGAAGTGTCTGTTCTTCCAGTCGTCTGTGTCCTTCCTGGGGTATCGTTTTTCCAGCACGGGTGTGGCTATGGAGGAGCATCACATTGACGCTGTGCGTAATTGGCCGACCCCGACCACGGTTAAGGGAGTGCAACGATTCTTAGGCTTCTCGAATTATTACAGGAGGTTTATCCGGGGCTTTAGCCAGGTCGCGGCTCCGATCACCTCCCTTCTGAGGGGTGGGGCGACCCAGAGGCGTGGACCGCGGAGGACCGCGGAGGCGGAGCGGGCGGTTGTGGAACTGAAACATCGTTTCACCACCACTCCGGTCCTGGCCCATCCCAACCCGTCGCTCCAGTTCATCGTGGAGGTGGACACGTCCAACTGTGGGCTCGGGGCCGTCCTCTCCCAGCGGATGGGGAGTCGTAACACGCTCCGTCCCTGCGCCTTCTTCTCACAGAAGCTCAGTCCGGCGGAGCGGAATTACGATGTGGGTGATCACGAGCTATTGGCCGTGGTTAGAGCGGACATCGCTCGAGCGCAGCGTGACGAGCCCTCTCCACACACGTGCCCTGAGGGTCGCACGTATGTGCCGGCGTCTGTCCGTGACCGGCTCATCTACTGGGCCCATACATCTCCCTCCTCCGGTCATCCTGGTATTGGGCTGACGGTGCGTGCCCTGGCCAGTAAGTACTGGTGGCCCGCCTTAGCTAAGTATGTGAGGGTGTACGTCTCTTCCTGCTCGGTGTGTGCCCAGATTAAGGCACCCCGACACCTGCCAATGGGTAAGTTGCACCCCTTACCCATTCCACAACGACCATGGTCCCACCTTTCTATAGATTTCCTGACCGATCTTCCCCCCTCACAGGGCCATACCACCATCCTGGTCGTTGTGGACCGGTTCTCGAAGTCCTGCCGCCTCTTGCCTCTGCCCGGCCTCCCCACTGCCCTACAGACCACGGTGGCTCTCTTCTCACGTCTTCCGGCACTATGGGGTGCCCGAGGACATTGTGTCTGACCGGGGTCCCCAGTTCACGTCCAGGGTTTGGAAAGCGTTTATGCAGCACCTGGGGGTCTCGGTCAGCCTGACCTGGGGCTACCATCCCCAGTCCAACGGGCAGGTGGAACGTGTCAACCAGGAAGTGGTCATACCTTCGGTCATACTGCCAGGACTGGCCGGGGGAGTGGGCGGAGTTCCTGCCATGGGCGGAATACGCCCTGAACTCCCTTCACCACTCCTCCACGGGGATGTCGCCGTTCCAGTACGTTCTGGGATGCCAGCCAGTCCTGGCACCCTGGACCCCGAGCCAGACCGGTACCCCTGCGGTGGACGACTGGTTCCGGCGGGCGGCGGGCACATGGGAGGCCGTGCAGGCTCGTCTCCGGATCGCTGTCCGCCGCCAGAAAACCTACGCTGACCGCCACCGCGGGGAGGCCCCGGTGTATCGTCCGGGTGACCGGGTCTGGCTCTCGACCAAGGACCTGCCCCTCCGTTCGCTCCATCGTTGACTCGAGGCGCCGGGCAGGGGGCCTCCAGCACCTCGTGGAGTGGGAGGGGTACGACCCAGAGGAGCGGAGCTGGGTCCCGGTGAAGGACGTTCTGTCTCCCACCCTCCTCTGCGACTTCCTTCGCCGAAGTTTTATCTTGTAGGTTTTTTAAATTATTTTTCACATAAATCAGTATTTGATCATAGAATAAGAAAAACACCTCACTTTAATGACTGTACTAAAGTATATGGAACAAGAATGAATCACAAATGCAGCAATTTGAAGGAATATCCTTTATTTTTTCTACATCTTTGCATATAGTAAATTTTACTTTTGAAAAATAATAAGTTCAAACAAAAAACGAATTTACCCAAATTCCAGGGCTGCAACAAAAACAAACAAACATCAACAAGTATAGTATAATCACTAGCCTCTGTGTATTGTAGTGGCCAATGAGTGGTTTGTGTAACAGCACACATTGTGATGTTAGCTCCTCTCTGGCCTGGGACATCCATGGTGGCTCTCTATCCAATCACATTTCTTCTCCTGTGGTGTGTTTTTGCCAGGTTGAATTCAGCTTCATCCACAAAGACGAATTTATGTGCAGTTTGACTGGCTTCAATCTCCATTACTCTCTAAAAAACAGTAAATCCATAGTTTTACAGTACTTTACATTGTGTAAATTTGTAAATACCCTGTTTGTTTATTGAACAGACATCTTACCTGGATATATTGATACCGGAGTTCTATCACACATTCGCTGTTTCTCTCAAAGGGTACAGGTGACACTTGGTTTGGTTTTCAGTTGAAACTGCAATCAACTGTGTTTGGATTGACTAAATATTCTAACATAATTAACATTTTCTAACAAATATCAAACATTTTCTTTATATTTCAATCTCGTTACTGCAGAAATGCACACCAGCTGCCATCATTCTGTTTTGAATGTGTTTTTAACAGTTTTAAGAACAGTGTGTAAGCATTTGAGAAAACGTGCTGTGACTATATTGTTTTGTAGGTGGTGGAGTATGAATGAGAAAAGAGTTCATGGATTTTGGGGAATGTGTTCATTGAATGCATTTTGTGTGAAGGCAATGAAAAATGATTCACAGTTTGGTTCACATACACTTCCGTTTTGCTGACTGTGTTAAGTGTTTTGTTAATGTAACTTCAGTATTGATCAATGCTTGTTAGCAATCGGGAAAAACTGTAAACAACTCTAAACTCTAAACCGTTCCTCCAATTTGGATGTGAATACACTCAAACTAAAGGTGAGAGACTGCACTTTAAGCCCATAGTCATTATTTAACTGTAACTTCAAAATATTTTGGTAAACAGCCAAAATAAAAAAAACTTGTGTTAGTGTCCAATTATTTCTGGCCCTAACTGTATTTCTAACCTCTCTGAGTTAATTCTTGGTGGAAACACCTGTGGCAATACAGCTGCGATTCTGTTGAAATAGGTCTCTTTGCACACCTAGATTTTGAAATATTTGCCCTTTACAAAGCAAGGACCTTGGGGAGCATTGATTAACTACAATTGAACAGTAAAAGTCATGACAATAATTTTCAGTTATATTTAGGATGAGGTTCTGACTGGTCTACTTAAAAGGTGGGTTATTCTTTAGGCACTCACACAGCTTTGCATGTTTGTAGGTCTGTGACGGCAATTGAAAAATTGCCGTCATGGATGAAAACTTATGGATGAAAACATTCATAAAAATTATAAAACTGCCAAACCGTTTTTTTCCCCATTTATATTTTTAATTCCAAAAAATATCAAATATCAGGAGTTTTAATATTGGTTATTAACATTGGTTTTGCGCAGTTACTCTGCGTAACACTGAGCTTTGGCCAGCATTAACTGGGAGGAGTAATATGAATCTTTATAGCAGCTCAATTGAGTTCATTGCTTGCTTCTTAAATAGGCCTGAATTGATCATGTAGGTCTTTTTTTAAAAGGTTGTTATCTATGACTATTCATAAATAACTCAAATGTAATTGACACACATTGAAACAGTCCACAAATCAAATTGACAAAGTGCCATTTATTCCTCAAACCTGGCAAGTCATTAACTTACAATGTAGCTTATACAGTTGTACACAAAAGTTTGCATACCCTTGGAGAAATGGTAATATATGTACCATTTGTAAAGAAAACATGAGTGAGCAGGCAAAACACGTCTTATTTCTTATGGGATTCACATTCAACTGCATATCATAAAAGAATAGTATAATCCTAAAACAAAACATGGGCAACAAAGAAAAAAATGAACTGACCCCTTTTCAAAAGTCTGCATACCCTTAGTTCTTAATACTGTGTATTTCCCCCTTTAGCATAAATGACAGCGTGCAGTCCTTTGTTGTCTATGAGGCCCTGAATTCTTGCAGGTGGTATAGCTGCCCATTCATCTTGGCAAAATGCCTCCAGGTCATGCAAAGTCTTTGGTCGTCTTGCATGAACCGCTCGTTTGAGATCTCCCCAGAGTGGCTTGATGATATTAAGGTCAGGAGACTGTGATAGCCACTCCAGAACCTTCACCTTTTTCTGCTGTAACCACTGGAGGGTCAACTTGACCTTGGGCTTAGGGTCATTGTCGTGCTGGAAAGTTCAAGAGCGTCCCATGCGCAGCTTTCGTGCAGAAGAATGCAAACTGTCTGCCAGTATTTTCTGATAATATGCTCCATTCATTTTGCCATCAATTTTTACAAGATTCCTCGTGTCTTTAGAGCTCACACACCCCCAAAACATCAGTGTGCCACCACCATGGGGATGGTATTCTGTTCACTATAGGCCTTGGCAGTTTTGACTGAAATCTTTCTTGGTCTACCTGACCTTGGCTTGGTATCAAGAGATCCCTGAATTTTCCACTTCTTAATAAGTGATTGAACAGTACTGACTGGCATTTGCAAGGCTTTGGATATCTTTTTATATCCTTTTCCCATCTTTATAAAGTTCCATTACCTTGTTACGCAGGTCTTTTGACAGTTCTTTTCTGCTCCCCATGGCTTAGTATCTAGCCTGCTCAATGCATCCACATGAGAGCTAACAAACTCATTGACTATTTATACACAGACACTAATTGCAATTTAAAAAGCCACAGGTGTGGGAAATTAACCTTTAATTGCCATTTTCACCTGTGTGTGTCACCTTGTGTGTCTGTAACAAGGACAAACATTCAAGGGTATGTAAACTTTTGATCAGGGCCATTTGGGTGATTTCTGTTATCATTATGATTTAAAAAGGAGCCAAACAACTATGTGATAATAAATGGCTTCATATGATCACTATCCTTAAATAAAAGACAGTTCTTTTGCATCATCAGTCATATTTTCAAAATCAATGCCTAGATTTCACAATTTCTGCCAGGGTATGCAAACTTATGAGCACAACAGTATTTTTGAATGCCAAAGGCAGGCCTCTCATTTAAAAAATATACATATTTTAAGGAATAAATAAACATATGCTATTGGAGCTGTTGAGGTTAACTAACTGTTTCAGGGCTGTATGCAGGTGGATCTGCCTTATTTAAATGTTTCCTACAGTCCCCTGCATATCTGCAGTCAATAATATTATAATAATATTATAAAAGCCTATTCTCAGTTGTTTAGACTAATCTATTTTTGTCATTATTGCATTTTCTTCAATAACTTAATTGCCAATGCCCCACCTTTTTTCGAAGCAAGAATGACCACAGTAGTGGTAGGTCTTTTAGAGATCTCTAAGAGCGGCTCTTTGGTGAACGGTTATTTCACAGTCTTCTATAGCCTATAAGCATCCAGCAGGCGATAACCTACATATTGCTTAATATCCTGCCAAGTGCCCATGTTCCTGACTATAAGAAATATCCCTATAACATGATGCTTCCACAACAATGATTTAAACTATGATGATGTTCTGGGACATCTGCCCAATGTTATTCGGGGGCTGAGTCACGGGCTGACTTGCGTTACCCCATGCCGTCCCTAATGCTCATGAGATGGATTTGAACTTTGTGGGCTATACTTGGCCCTCTCTCAGGGTGGTTACCAGTTGGTTAGTACCCCTTTGGTGGTCTGATGGTTGGGATAGTGGCTATTTCCTGCCTGGTTTTCCCTGTCCAGGGTTATCTTCTGACAAGGCCCCAGTGTTTCCAAATCACCCTCTCTCAGTCCCTGATGTAATGAATCACTGCATCACTCTCTTTAGGGTAAACTGTATATGAAGTGTGGCATAAAATATACAGTATCAGCATCGGGCCAATGCCCCACGGAGAAGCACCTGGCCGGGGGCTGCCAAATGGGGCCCTTGAACACAGCTCGGCTGCCACCCCTTAATCTGGTACACCTGTTCCTAATCAGGCCTCGTCAGGAGGAGGCTAAAAGGGGCTCTAGTAAAGCAGCTCTGGGCAACAGCAGAGTGGAAGCGGGATGTTTGTCCCTGCCCCAGGGGATTTTTTTTATTTCTGTTTTGCTTTAATTTCTTCCACCTTTCTGTCAATAAATGCCCTCCAGAGCACAAAACACTGGTACTGTGTCTGTTCCCTGTATCTCACCAGTTACAGTAGCTATCCTTAATAGCCTCTGACATTCTGTATAAAGATAATAATGTAATACATATCAAGTCCTTGAGTAAATTTTGACTGCAGAATTCATTTTAGCAATGCCTTGCATATTTCTCCCCTGAAGTACAATGGGTTTCTCTCCCCGTTACAGGTCGCAAGATCCAAATTTGAGTGTCTGTATGTTAACAAACATTCAGACAAGAGACATTTTGACTGTATTAATACCCATGTAAGTTAACAAGCTACTTATGCTTCAGGTTTACAGAGGATCTCGGAAAATCATGTTTGTGCTCCTTGAGACTCTGTGGCTCTGTGCGCGGCATGCCAGTGGAAGCCACGGGCACACGCATGGAGGCCGTGGGCAAACCACTGGGGGCTGCGGGCACGCAAGCCCCAGGGGTTCAGTGCGCTGGACAGAAACTTCTGGGAGAGTGCCCCAGAACGGAGAACGGCGGTGAGAAGGACCCTGTGAGAGGCAACAGGAAAGACAAGGCACCCATTACAAAGTGGTGGAGGATGTGGGCACAGTAACCCGCCGGATAGTTTTTCTCGTTTCTTCCCATTTTTTACCTTTCCTCTTTTGGCTGCTTGCATCCCCGGACTGGTTAACTGTGTTTTTTCAGATTTTTTTGTTTGGTTTCATTTTTCGTTTTTGAGTTTTTCCCACCCTTCTTTAGCCATACCGTCCTGAAGCATACTAGCGCCATAGAAGAGTCTTTCCAGAGCCTGGCCCAAAGAGCCACACAGCAGCAGACCAACCAACTGCTGGCCACCCTGCTGGAGCAACATGGTGGAGCAGGCCGCCCCTCACCCCCGGGCCGTGGTAAGCGTTCCTAACAGGGGAGGCTCAGCAAGCCTACTGTGCACTGCCCCTCTGAAAGGCCCATCACTACCCCAGGCTGAAAGAGGAAGCCTTGGCACGGCTGGGCCTGTCCATGGTGACGGCAGGCCGCCAGGCCCAGCTACGCCGGTTGGTGGAAAAGTGGCTCCAGTCCGATCTCTGCTGCTCTGCAGAGATAGTGGAGCGAGTGATAATGAACGGCATTCTCCGTGGTCTTTCAGTCGAGGAGAGGTGGGGCAGGGTGGCCCCGCTAACAACCACAGTGAATGAGCCACCCTGGTGGGTGATCAGGCCGGAGACCCCCCATGCCATGGAGATGCGACCGCTGCCCCTCTGAGCCGGTGCCCAGGATGAGCCCATGCCCACCGACCCGGGGGAGTAGGCAGCCTTCACCAAAAGCCTGGCTAACAGGTTGCACCATCCACAGACCCAGCTATTCCTTCCCAGTGACCCGCCGGCTCTGCCTCCGGGGTCGCTTCACTACGGCCGCGTTGGACACCAGGAGCGCCATCAACCTGGTGAACCAGGAGGCCGAGAAGGGGGACCATGACGCGGATCGGGACGGTGAGTCCCGACTAAACCTGTGTGTGATCTGTCCCAGCAAGGTGTCTCGGAATGGTTCGTTCAGGAAGGACCAGCTAGAGGATGACAGCTTGAAACGCTGCTGGGGCCAAATCATGTCCATCACACGCACATTTCGTCAACAAAAATAGCAACGAAAATATATGTTAAATACTTGTTTTTCAGTGGCTGTTGACGAGATGATAACTGAATAAATAGATCCAGAAAAGACAATAACTAAACGAAAACAATTTTTCACTTTGGTTGACAAAAAAGAAACAACACAAAATTATCTTTATCACAAAAGTCTTGTAAAACTACATTAATTGGTTAGGCGGATTTTGAAAAGAGAGGTTTTCAGTGGGTTTTTTAGTCCAATCAAAAGCATGAATGGGCATTAGCAGAATTTCTTTTTTTCTTTCTCATTCTAATGTTGAAATGCTATTATTGGTGGAAAACAAATGTCATGCCCAGGTCATTCCAAAGGTACCTCTCTGACTGTTCTATAATCCGGTGGCAAATGATTGACTGGATTCACTATGGCTACTCTCATGGTACAAATTACTGGTAGAAAAATACAACGAACATCAAAAGAAAAGCACATTATCCCAATAGATACACAAAAATTTGATTTGTTTTTCTTCTGATTACCAGTCAATTCTGTCGTAACTGACTTAATTGGATAAATACATAGCATTTGAGTTGTTTCAAGTGTTTTAGAGTCTTAAAGAGTGAATAATTTAATCTCACAGGTTTTATTGAACGTGATTCGTGTGTAGAGATGTGGTGTCTGTTTACTTCTGCATTTTTAAACCAACTCCACGGATCTTGAAACTAGTTCACTACATTAGCTAACATCGAAACCAACAACTTGTAGCTATAACAGGGTCACTACTCTACATTCAATGAGTTAAATTAGAAAGAGATTACTGTAGATGGCTAGCTAATAGCTAGACAGAAATTAAAACAATGACTCCAATCACTCCATGACTGGTTCCACTACGCTATGTGAACTACGCTATGTAATTCGATATTTTAAGGAATGTGTTCATTGTCGATGCATGATACAATATAGGCAAAAACAATTTTACTTTAGGCTTACTATAATGTAGCTACTGAAGCTTGTAGCCAGCAGAGTTTTAGTCTAGCTGTACAGTACCTATAATGAAAACAATGATTCCAATCACTCCATGGCTGGTTGGTATCTTTAGAAAACAATGACAGTTGAATAGCCAACCACTACGCTGTGTGAACTACGCTATGTAAATCGAAAGTAATATGTTCCTTGTAGGTGCAGTTCGTCCATCAATATAACTGTATGTTACGCATGCAGGTACCCTGTATGTGCGTTTGTGTTTTTCCCCTCCTGCCGTTTCCCCAGGTGTCTCCTGATTGTGCTCGTTGGTGTTTCCCACCTGGCAGTCATGAGTGCATCGCCTGACTGCTGAGGTGGACCAATCGGTGGACCCCCCTACTAATTGCACCACCTGTTCCTTTTTCCATTACCCAATCACATCACACATCCCTGGTTTAAAAACCCAGTCAGTTGGTTCTCCCAGAGAGACTCTTTTGATTTACCCCACATGGACATAGACACTCTAGAAATACATACCTTTTTTGATAGACAGACACTTTGTTCATACATACATCACTTAGTTTAGCACATACATCTCACTTTGTCCTGTTTCATGTGAGTATGTATTGCTGTGGTGTTTTGTTTGGTGTTGTCTAGTCAATTGTTTGCTGTGTGCTGTGTAGTCCTTGTTCCACCTGTGTGTTTTTGTTTATCCCTGTATCCCTGGGAAAAGATTTTTTTTAGCAAGTCGCCCTTGGGCATACACAACCCGTAGGAAAACTTTGTCTAAAAACACTAGTTAGAACTGAGCGGACCACCCACTGTATTTTTGTATTGGTTAGTAGTCAGCTAAGCGGTTCTTGAGGCAGACAAGTTCACTTTAGGGGTGTTTTGACTATTTTATTTCATTTCTTGGGTTCAGCTCAGCCCCTTTTCCCTACCCCATTTACCATGTGTTTATAATAAACGTTTTATATTTGACGGTAGCTGTGGTTGTCTTTGTTGTTTGTTCTCACTGTTCCTGTAAACTACACCACTTTGCATGAGTTTTGTGTTACGGGTCTCTGTACCATCCACCCTAGACTGCTAGAGCCACAGGCTTTGTAACATAACATGGGGGCTCGTCCGGGATCTCTCATTGATACCCATGCCACTCATGCACCTTGGTTTAAGTGTCTAGTTCAGTGTTGAACTGTGCAGCTGTGATTGTGTGACCGGCTGGTGTAGTGTTCGGTATTTGTTGGCTCGTGTTGCTGGCTTATGATGGCTACTTTTGATTTGGATGCCTTTTTGACTAACCCCACGTGGGAGGATTTTGATAGATGCCGTAAAGTGGATTTACTGGCTTTGGCTGACCATTTTTCTTTAACCATACCGAAGCGTTTAGTTAAAGCAGAGGTCAGAAAACTTGTGTTAGATGTTTTGTTGGAGGAGCAGGTGCTTGTGTAGCCGCTGCCTGAGCCTGGTGCTCCTGTTCGTGATGTGGCTGCTGCTCCTGTAAGCCCATCAATGTCTGAGGACGAGGGCGAGGCCAAGGCTCTAGCCACACTGCCCCGTTTTGAGCCACTCTCCCCGTTGTCAGACAGTGACGCCAGAAGGGATGTCCGTTCGACACGGCTCCAAGGAGGCGGAAGAGAGAGCACAGATCAGGCGAGAAACTCTCCAGTTGGAGATCCGTAAACTCGAGGCAGAACAGGAGTCACGTAAACTCGAACTTGAGGCCGAATAGGAGACGCGTAGGCTAGAACAGGAGACGCGTAAACTCGAGGCAGAACAGGAGTCGCGTAAACTCGAACTTGAGGCCGAGCTGTTGATGCGTAAGCTTGATCAAGAATTGCGTAAGATGGAACTGGAGGCAAAGACAGCGAGGTTGGCCTCTGCTCGTGCAGTGCCTGCTAGTGAGCCATCCTCACCAGCGGGGTCTTCTACTACTTTTGATATCAGCAGACAGATCGCCTTGATACCAGTGTTCAGAGAGTCAGAGGTTGACTCTTATTTTAGTGTGTTTGAGCGTATAGCGGTGGCATTGAAATGGCCTGAAGAGGTATGGTGCTTACTGCTACAGTGTAAATTGACAGGAAAAGCCCAAGAGGTTTTGTCAGCGCTACCTCTTCAAGACAGTTTGAATTATGACGTGGTCAAAGCAACTGTTCTTTGCCTACAAGCTTGTTCCTGAGGCATATTGGCAGAAATGTAGGTCTCATAAAAAGTCATCTACCCAGACTTACGTGGAGTTTGTTAGAGACAAGGGAAATCTGTTTGACAAATGGCTCACTGCTTGTAAGGTGACTGATTTTAATTCTCTTCGGGAATTACTCTTGTTGGAGGAGTTGAAAAATTGCTTACCCGAACACATTGTTGTTTACCTAAATGAACAGAAAGTGCACTCACTGTCGGAAGTGTCTATATTGGCGGTCGAATTTGTGTTGACGCACAAGAGCGTTTTCTAGGCTCGTATGGAGAGTAGGGCTGCGGAGTCACCGGCTCCTAGCCCTAGTCAACCAACAGTACATCAAACTCGGCCGAAAGACGTATGTCAATGCTTTTATTGTCATCAGCCAGGACATATGGTTAATAAATGCTTCCTGCTGAAACGCAAACAAGGGACGCCTCTGCGCGCCAAGCCGCCAACAGGTGTTGGGCTAATTCGTACTGTTGTTAGATCAGAGAAACGACAGGTGCCTCATGGCAAATGTGGCTTGAAGGTCCCAGTCTCAGATCACAGTTATGAACCATTCATATTTGAGGGATTTGTGTCCCTATCAGGTAACGATGCGTCTCAGCGTCTGGTTAGAATCCTTAGAGATACTGGTGCGGCGCAGTCATTCATCCTATCTGACGTTTTGCCCTTCTCTGAAACTACATACTGTGGATCCAGTGTGTTAGTCCAGGAAATTGAATTGGGAAGTGTCCCAGTGCCATTGCACTTTGTGAACGTACACTCTGAGCTACTCAGTGGATTGTTCAGAGTTGGAGTACGTCCTATGTTGCCCGTAAAAGGGGTGACATTTGTAATGGGCAACGATATTGCCGGTGGAAAGGTGATACCCATATTGGAGATGTTGGATAAAAGTGACCAGTCTCTTTCGGAGGAGCTGGCACAGAGTTTTCCACATCTGTTCCCCGCTTGTGCCGTCACACATGCTCAGGCACGACGAATAGGTGATGTGATAGAATTATCGAACACTATTCTGTCTAGAGAGTTTGACCAAGAGGATAGCTTGTGTGCCACCTCTGGTGAACTGGTGGGGTCTGAAAAACAGCCCAGGATCGGGAAGAAGAATGTGGACCGTGTTGCTGATGCAATACAGTTACCAGTAACTCGTGAGCAGCTGGTTGCTAACCAAAAGGGTGACAAAAGCCTTGCTAAATGTATTTCCAGTGTTGTCTCAGTGGAGGAGCTTAAGAAGAAGAACATGGCATACTTCATTGACGGTAATCTCCTCATGCGCAAATGGACATCCCATGGTGACGCCGGTGGAGATTGGAATGCTATTTACCAAATAGTGGTTCCTACAGCCTTTCGACAAACTGTTTTATCCCTTGCTTATGATCACCAGTGGTCCGGTCATTTGGGAGTCACCAAGACTTATGATCGAGTGCTGCAACATTTCTTTTGGCCCGGTTTAAAACAGGATGTGGCTCAGTACTGTCGGACATGCCACACCTGTCAGGTAACTGGAAAACCAAACCAGGTTATTCCTCCCGCTCCTCTTTGTCCCATACCCGCCATAGGCGAACCCTTCGAACATGTGGTTGTTGATTGTGTTGGACCATTACCGAAAACAAAAGCTGGTAACCAGTTTCTGTTGACGATTATGTGTGTGGCCA
>JACXGI010018895.1:0-12701 GCA_016801175.1 Esox masquinongy
GAATTATGAACAGTTCCAAATACCAGGCAATTTTGGCACAAAACCTTCAGGCGTCCGTTAGAAAGCTGAAGATGAAGAGGAAGTTCACCTTTCAGCATGACAACGACCCAAAGCACACATCCAAATCCACAAAAGCATGGCTTCACCAGAAGAAGATTAACGTTTTGGAATGGCCCAGCCAGAGCCCAGACCTGAATCCCATTGAACATCTGTGGGGTGATCTGAAGAGGGCTGTGCACAGGAGATGTCCTCGCAATCTGACAGATTTGGAGCGCTTTTGCGAAAGAAGAGTGGGCATATATTGCCACGTCAAGATGTGCCATGCTAATAGACTCCTACCCAAAAAGACTGAGTGCTGTAATAAAATCAAAAGGTGCTTCAACAAAGTATTAGTTTAAGGGTGTGCACACTTATGCAACCAGATTATTGTGAGTTTTTATTTTTTATTTTTCCCCCTCAAAGATTTCAGTTTGTTTTTCAATTGAATTGTTCACATTATAGGTCACATTAAAAGTGGAAAAAGTTCTGACATGATTTATCTTTGTCTCATTCTTTTACATCACAAGAATCTGACATTTTAACAGGGGTGTGTAGACTTTTTATATCCACTGTATATGCAAAGCATAACCAGTCATTGAACAGTTATACAAATGTCAATGGTGAACCATTAATTAGAAACATTAACAACTGCTTAAAAACACACTACTGTTTTTTTTTAGAAAGTGATTAACAATGTTTTAATTTAGCAGTTAATATAGAATTTGTTTTTACCTATTCAACAATTGGAACCACAATAAACAGTATGTTCTCCAAATGTGAATGGGAAAAAACATGCTGACCTTTGACTTCCCGAACCATAGAGGGGGCTGGGCATGTTGGCCCAACAGTTTTCTACTCTCATAACTTCTGCCTACACTTGTTATCCAACGATTAATGACTAAGCGTAATACTTCCCCAGCACTCTACCTGTACACAACCGTACAAATAAATAATCTGAGAATCTGCCCCATCTTTAAAAAAGTCACTGCACAAAACAGCATTTCAATGTGTGTACAAAATACAATTAATCCACAGTAGCAGTGAAAAATACACTGGAAACATGAAATGTCTGAATGCACACAGTAGCTTACAAACAGAACCAGGCCACAAAGTGCAGGCCACAAAGGTTTAGTCCAAACCGGTCAGGAAAGGTTCAATCCTTATGCAGGGAGGTTTTCACAGTTTTCAAATATTTTATGGGATTGGATGTGGGAATAAGATGTTGGGGTGAAATCTCATGAATATGTTTATTTCTACAGTACAAAAGTGGGTATAATCAGAATGTGGACAAGATCAGAAAAAAAGAGACATGATAGAACCAAGGGTAAAAGGAACTATGGTCATGCTTTGTATAGAGGAAGAGCCAGTGTTGTGAGTGTTCCAGTGGAGATTGTTTCAGTATTGTGGAGGTACTGTAGAATTACAGTGTAGATTGTTTTATATGTTAGCTAGTTTCTCAGGGTTTGTCAGAGTAGAGCAAGAAACCAGAGAAGGTGCTGTCATCCTCACTGCTGGCATAGACTCCATTCCAGTCCCTCAGTGTCTCCAGCCATACCTGGTCCCCCGGCACCAACCTCAGCAGCACCAGGCCGGATGCCTGGTCAATGTCCTGGCCGTACAGCGAGTCCCTGGTCCTCAGCTTCCTCACCCCGTTCACTACCAGGGCGGCTCGCAGGGGTCGGTTCCTCACAGTGATATGGTAGGAGAACAAGTAGACCCCCCCGTGGACACAGGTGAAGCTGCTGGAGGAGGCATTGTAGTGGTTCTCTCCATTGTAGAAAACCTTGTCAAAACGGACAGGGAATCCTGATGGAGGGAAGGACTTACTGGGGGACAGGCCCACGCTGAAGGCTGAGCGTTTCTGAATCACACCGTTACCCTTTGCCCCTCTGATTCCCCGAGGGCCCCGGTCCCCTCTCATCCCTGGGGGGCCTCTGTCACCCTTTGGCCCAAACATCCCTCTCCCTCCCTGGGGTCCAGGTGGTCCTCGTACCCCTGGCTCACCTTGAGCCCCTGGACGTCCTTGACCCCCCTGTTCACCCTTCACACCTGGGTGTCCCGGCATGCCATCCACCCCAGGAAGGCCTACCTGCCCCTGGATACCTGGAGGCCCAGGATCCCCTCTATCACCCTTTGGTCCTCGCTCACCAAATGTCCCACACTCCCCTTTATCTCCCTTGTCCCCCTTAAGGCCTTCTGCTCCAGTCATTCCAGGGGGCCCTGTTGGGCCTTCCATCCCAGGTTCCCCTCTCTCACCTTTAGTCCCATTTAGGCTTTCACCCTTCTCTCCCCGGTCACCTTTGACCCCAGGGTTCCCTCTGTCTCCTTTCTCACCTTTCATACCAAATCCACCTGCAGGGTGCAGAGCACAGTGTAAGTGGACAGTTTTAGAAGATGGGCCCAAACTGAATCTAGGCAAAACTAAGTTCTGTTCCAAAAAAAAGTAAATTACCTTTAATTGTTTATTGATTGGTGTGTTTTTTAGCTATTTAATTGTGACAGGGGGCAGTTCAGTTATAAAAAATATATATTTTTGAACTGTCCAAGAATTCGCCGAACCTCTATTATCGTTATGATACTTGTTTTGTCCGAGTTTTGTCTCAACACATCCCTATCCCATACCATTGTAATGTTAGCTGACATGGACTAAACTGCAAAGGCACTACCAAATTTTTAAATTGCAACTTGTGTGTTCTACTTCTCTATCTCTCTGTTTGTTGAGGGCCCCTAGTGGCTGGAAGGCCCTACAATCAGAGCATAATCTGTCTATTGGAAGGATGCCGCCACATGGTTCAATGGTAAGAAGAATGGCCTGTTGTTACCTCTCTCCCCTGGTTTTCCTGGGTTACCCGGAGTACCTGCCATTCCACGGTATCCTTGCTCTCCTTTCTCTCCTGAGGAAAGGGTGCACGATCAGAGATTTGAATAATCGGTACTAGTCAAGATCTAATGTGTGCACAGCTGGTAAATTGCACCTATTTTATAATTATTTTTAAGATGTGTTTTTAGGCATTTATTATTCTTGATAAATGTTTTTAGTATTCTTTATTATTCTTGATTATTCTTTCACATGAAAGTGGGGAAAAGGGAGAGGGTTTTCACTGAAAGAGCAGTGGGATGGATTCAAACCCATGCTGCAGCAGTGCATGTGTACCAGAGGGAACAGAGCAGTCCACTGGACCATCTCAAGCCACAGGAGGACATGTCATTAATCATGCGTTCTTTCTCTTTTGTGTTTACCTCTGTCTCCTTTTGGCCCTGTAGTTCCATTTGAACCAGACGGCCCAGGAAAACCCCTGGGTCCTCGATCCCCCTCTTCACCAACTGTACCTGGGAGAATATCCTTTGGTTAAACATTTTCATGAGATCACTTCTAAACGGTTTATAAAAGGGTTATAATTACTTCAATGGGAGTGATTTGATTATTTCAATCAAGAAACTTTTAATGCAACAGAAACAGAACCAGAACAATGGCGTTCCGTAGTGTTCAGGAGCAAGATAATTATAATACATATTCAAGGTCTCAACTCAAATTCATGGCAGTGTGTTGTGAAGAATTGGGATAGAGGTGGATAGGCAAAGTGTGCAAAGTCTTGACAGAAGAGATTGTACAAGATTAACTTTTCGACCAAATAAAAAGAAAATTGAAAGGCATTTATTATTTTATTAGATTTAGATAGAGGAGAAAGATAAAGGTGAGTTTTTTTTACTGGAAGACCACTGGGCCAGATTCAAACCCATGTTGCACTGGAGGCAGTTGCTTAAACAACAACTGGGTTTACACTTTCTTTAAAGGTTTTTTTAGTAGTTGATATCTCATTTGTCAGTGGTCAATGTATTTTCAAATGAATTTTAATTATAATTTTCTTGGTTATTCATGTTGGTAACTCATTAATTGTCATAGGTCTTCCACAGTAAGACTACTTCGGACACAGCACCAATGCATCACACTCAAAAGTATGAAAATAGGGTTGTTATACATAAGGGTTCATCTCATAAGCATTTATTAAGTGCATTTGTAACTGGTCAAGAACTGTAATTGAATGCTGGCTCTCTAACTAACACTATTGTTATTAATATGGTTGAATAACCGTGATTGAATAACTGTTTATCAATAAGGTAACTAGAACCCGTTTATAAACCCTTTCAAAATGTGAACTTAATGAAGTGTTAAGAATAGTTCAAACTAGACATCAGTATTCATGGATTACCTCTACATCAAACTGGTATTTTTAAACATCCCTATGTTTTTAGCGGATGTCTATACCTGGTAGTCCTCGGTCCCCTTTTGGCCCTTGAGGTCCCCTCTCTGGTGGACAGCACTCACAGAAGTTGAAGTAGCATTCATTATAATCCAGGGTATAATTATCATGCCCAACACCAGGGCCCCCCGTGGTTTCAGTGTAGTAATCCTGGTAGACATCACTGGGGTAGGTGGTGCTCTCTGTGGTAACTGCAGGGACCATGGGATCTACTTTCTCCGCCAGTTTGAGAGACTTGGGGATGATGGTGGTTAAGGGCTGCATGGCTGATTGGGGCTGCTCGCGGTAAGGCATGGGCTTCTTAGTGTATTGGTACTTGGGTCGTTGAGTGGTCTTTGATAAGACACTGGACATGGCGAATGACATCACTGCCACTGCCAAGAGCACCAAGTGGTAGGGGAGCATGCTGATGTACGAAAAGGATCTGTGGGTGGAAACATTAAGAAACTGTCAGTCTGTTGTGCCAATGTAGAATACTGCTGCTTCTGACACTGCTGCTTCTGACACATACTGCTGCCTCTAACACATATTGCTGCCTCTGAAATATAAATACTCGTTAATAGTTTTGCTTGCATCCAGATATACCTACATTTGGTATGCAGTATTGTTGCTGACACAGTTAAATTTTGAATGGGCATGATTGTTTATGAAGAGATTTCAAGAAATCACAAATCAAGCTTGCTCATAAAAGTTCAGCAAAAGCAGCTGAGTTTTTACAGTGTCATACAAAAATGTAATTCTGATCAGAGTAAAGCATCTGATTATTGAAATTTCAGTTGCAATTTAGAGTTACCTTTTTCTGTCAGGGACATTTGTGATGTTAGCTCTAGCCAGGTACAGGCAACTAAACTTTGTGGTAATAATTTTTTTTTTATTACCTTATTAATGCTTTATTTTTTGCAACTGATTAGTTGCATGGTTCTCTTATCAGTCCAACATATAATTTCTCCAATAGCTCAAAGTAACATTCTTTTGACTTGGATTAAGAGCAGAACGGAAATCTATAAGATTTTACTATCACAAACTATTCTAAAAAAAGGATCATGTACACGATTCATTTCTTGCCCTTTATGACAATGCCTGTTATAGTAGAGCCATGCTCCATGGTCTTCTGGTCAAACAACAGACAACATATCTTCATTACAGAGATGACAATTAGATTAAAAACTTAAAAGGTAACTACACTCTCAATCCAGGATGGACATTTTTCTTTGGCATCATCATATGTTAAAAGGATTGCATACATTCTCACATCACCCTCACTTAAGAGTCCAGCATAATGGATTGGCTGCACTAAAAGCAGAGGAAATTAAAATGTTCTAGAAACTGAATGCTGACTTAACTGCATTGTCAAAATACATTTAAACCCAAAAATGTATAAATAAGGATACTCATCATACACTTTTCACTTTGGTTTGACAAACCAAAGCATCAAACAAAAGAGGAACCGCTTACGGTACAGAACTCAGTGAAACAATGATTCCACTCTGACACTTACCCTAATTATGGCGGCCCCTTCTTATCATTAATCCCCTCTCTGACAGTACCGTTGAGAATGCAGCACCAGTACTGAATCTCATTGATATCTCTATAAGGCTTTGATGATGGACATCCCCACCAATGAGGAGTAGAGCTGTGAGCCCAGGGGGAGGTCTGAAACTAAACATGTTAATCTAGCAGTGCCTGGAGCAGGACCAAGCAACCATTGCACCGTCCGAGGCCCACTCTCTGTACCCCTGTTGTGTGAAAGGTGCTTTTGTGACACAGGATACAGCACCCACGAGAAGCACTACCCTGGTGTGGGCTGGGCGAGGGGCCACCTGATATGGGAGGCATTCCTCCAGCAGCCACCTCGCTGCTCCGCTGTTACTGATGGATGAGAGCCAGACTGGGAGGCTTCAAGCAGGTCTAGCACCACAGTGGAGTTCATACAGGTGTTATTACAGGTGGAGGGAGCGAAGCGCACTTACGCTACAAGAAGCTATATTTCTCCTGGCAATATGGATCTATGACAAATTAGTCCAAATCCTCTCTTCATAACCACCAAAGACAGGAGTCTCTCTTTTTTTACTTGGTGATGGTCCAGGAAAAGCTTAAGCCTAAAGAGCACTGAGAATCTCAGTGTCTCACTCAATAGTTACCAAACCTGAGCTGCTGTCAAAGAAAACAGCTTAAATCTCCAAACCCCTCTACAGGTGAAAACATAGCCACCCCTACACAATGACTGGAAACTCCTATCCACAGGCTACAAAACATGGAAAGACACATATTTAATGCTAAAGACCATGGTATATTAAGAGAAAATAAGAACATTTTAGGACATGGCTCAGGAAGAACTGTAAAAACATTGAATTAATAATATTATCTGAAGAATTAGAGAGTGCCAGGTTTTGAAGGCAACAAATTTACCAGGCTAGCTTGAATGCAATTCCCTAGTAACTCAATAAGAACCAGCTGCTAAAAATTGTCATCAGTTACATGCCTAGTTGCAAAAATTTTGCCACATACTCAGCTTCTATTCATTGCTACTCAGCCCTCACACATGTCCCCACTGAGACCACTAGTTAAACCGGACCAATCTGAAATGTTAAAATGCTGTTCTTAAACTAATTAGTAAATTTTCCTCCATCTTCTTTCTAGCATGTTAGGCTCATCTAAAGATCACCTATGGGGGATTACCATCCCCACAGGAGCCCAGCTAACTTGGCCTGAGGATTTTCTGAGCCAAAGAGTCCTTCTCCAGGATCCTTCACCTGAAATCTTTGGCTTTGTCCAGTCCATTCTTATCCTCCGCCTGAAGACTCATTTTCAAATCCATTCCATTTCCTCAAATTTTTTGAAATAATTAATTTCTGTTTTTTTTACACTTGTGAAGTCAGACAGAACCTCAAAGTGGCAACAGAACAGCTTGTGACTGAACGATATGAAACCCCTACCACCAGAGGACTTGGTTCACTAGTCAAAGACCTCAATTTCCCTGGAGGATCAATGACCATCTAAAAACGAGCAGGAAGAGGGGAAATGAGAGGGAAATAGAGAGGGGAGGAGAGAGTAAGATGGAGGGAGAAGTCTGCAGAGAAAAGAAACAGGTGGAAGAATGCCAAGGGTAGGGAGTGAGGGAGAGCTTTGTGTGTTATTCAAAATGATTTTGCAGGGACCCCATTTTTCTGGAATTTCTGGTAACCCCATAGGGGAAGTGTCTACTTGACTAGCGCTAGCTACTGGCTAGGTAACTAAATAGACTTTTGATGATTACTGTAATGGCAACAGTTTGTTACTAAAAAATACAAATTAAAAAAACTATAATGTGATAATGTGAAAGGTAATCCAATAATTTGTTACCCTATCCTGGTTGCCAAATGTTTTACCTTTTTTGTATCTTGTTCTTTCTCACTATTTCTTCTTTCCTTCTTCAATACACACACACACACACACACACACACACTCCTCCATTCAGACTACACAACAGAACTGGTCACTTTACTAGCCTTTATACAATAATCCAGGTGCCGCTCACTGGTCCATTCACTTAACACTGGCACCACCAGTGACCCCACAGTACAACAGCCATGGAGAATAAGTTAAGTGGGAGTAGTGGAGCAGAAACACAGGATGCCTGGCATGGATACTGTACATTAACTTATACCCTCTTCCTGAAAAGATCTGTATCAGTAGAGAGAAAGACAGTGTGTGTGTTTCTATGTAAAGGGTACAAAAATGTACCCAAACTATGGTTAAATCAGAAAAAGACTAAATGAGGACATTTTTCTTGTCCCCATTTTGAGAAAGGCTTTTAAGTGTTAGTTTTAGGGAAAAAGTTAAAATTATGTTTAAAGTAGGTTGTGGTTGCATTTAGTTATATACACCTCCGGAAAACAGTAAGAGACCACTGCACCTTTTTCTTTCCTTTCCAAAAAAGTTGAAAAGGAAAGAAAAAGGTGCAGTAGTCTCTTAATTTTTTCCAGAGCTGTATATTAAGTTATTATGGTTAGGGTTAGTGTGTGTACACTAATGAGCCAAAACATTACAGTGACGCGCATAACGTTGATCATCTCCCAACAAGCGCACATGTCAAGGTCTGGGAACATTAGATGGTAGGGTCAGAGTTCCCATGATTACCCCTGTCCACTGTCAAAAGCATCTACAATGGGCACGTGAGCGTCGGAACTGGACTTTGGAGTGGAGAAGTGGAAGAAGGTCACCTGGTGTGACCCGTTTTCTTTTACATCGCGTGGACGGCCACACTACACACATTGTTTGGGAATGGTTTGAGGAACATGATGAATAGTTCAAGGTGTAGCCCTGGCCTCCAAATTCCCCAGATCTCAATCCGATTGGGCATCTGTGGGATGTCCTGGACTAACAAGTCTGATCCACGGCGGCTCCAACTAGTAACTTACAGGACTTGAGGGATATGCTGCTAATGTCTTGATGTCAGTTACAACAGGACACCATTTGACTAGAGTCCATGCCTCGGTGGGTTGGCGCTATTTTGGCGGCCCGCAGAGGACCAACACCATATTAGGCTGGTGGTCATAATGTTTTGGCTCATCCGGATATTTGTACATGTACATGAAGTCACCAAAATGAGAGAAAAACCTGAAAAATATGTCCCCAAAAGTTTTTTTTCTGTTTTAGGGCTTAGGTTTAGCAGGAAACCTGCTATTGGGAATTATGTTAGTATTGTGATAACTTGTAGGTTTAGGAATTCCAAATTAGGGTAAGGTGTCATGGTTAAGTTTAGGCATAAAGATTATGTAATTGAGGGTTAGGTTAGGGTAGGTTTAGTGTTAGGGGATAGAGGAAATAGGGAATGATTTTTTTGGTTGCTTCAAGAATAGAAAAACAAACATGTGTGTGATTCAGGTCTATGTATACATAAAAGGACACCTAGTTTTTGTGGGGTTGGTCTCCACGTTACAGGTTAGGTTTAGGTTAGATTCACAGTTACTGTTAGGGTTATATTGGGTTTATGCATAAAGGTTAGGTTATGGAGGTTAAGTTTTGGGTAAGGGTAATGTTTAGATTGAGGGTAATGTCAGGCCCACTGATAGGGGGGGACAAACGGGTCTGTTGTCCCGGGCCCAGGGTAGGGGGGGGGCCCAGGACTGACATTGGGTTGACATTAAAGGGCCCATCTAAGAACGTCTCGTCCCGGGCCCAGGCAAGACTGTCAGCTGGCCTGGGTAATATTATAGGTCCCCACAAAGATAAAAAAACAAACACCTGGTTTCATGTTTATTGGATAGATTTAGTGTAAAACTTACAATTGAGCAATGCTTTTAGAATTGAGGTTACTTTTATGATCAGGCATTACAGTTAAGGCTAAGGGTTAGGCATTAGGTATTGGTTAAGTTTAGGTATACACTATCGTTCAAAAGATCAATAACATCAAATTGATCTGAAAAACAGTGTAGATGTTGTAAATGTCTATTGTAGCTGGAGACGGCAGATTTTATATGGAATATCTACAAAGGCGTACCGAGGCCCATTATCAGCAACCATCATTCCTGTGTTCCAATGGCACGTTGTGTTTTCTAATCCAAGTTCATCATTTTAAAAGTTAATTGATCATTAGAAAACTTCTGCAATTATGTTAGCACATCTGAAAACTGTGATGATTAAAGAAGCAATAAAACTGGCCTTCTTTAAACTAGTTCAGTATCTGGAGCATCAGCAATTGTGGGTTCGATTACAAGCTCAAAAACAGAAACAAAGAACTTTCTTCTGAAACTCATCAGTCTATTCTTGTTCTAAGAAATTAAGGCTATTCCATGCAAGAAACTGCCAAAAAACTGAAGATCTCATACAATGCTGCATACTAAGCCAGTTTGCATACTATGCAAGTAGCGCAAGCTGGCTCTAACCAGCACAGAAAGAGGAGTGGGAGGCCCCGGTGCACAACTGAGCAAGAGGACAAATAAATCAGAGTGTCTAGTTTGAGAAACAGACGTCTCACAGGTCCTCAACTGGCAGCTTCATTAAACAGTACCCTCAAAACACTAGTCTCAACGTCAACAGTGAAGAGGCGACTTCGGGATGCTGGCCTTAAAGACAGAGTTTCAAAGAAAAAGCCATACCTCAGACAGGCCAATAAAAAGAAAAAAATGGGCAAAAGAACAGACACTGGGTAGAACAAGATTGGAAAAACATGTTATGGACAGACAAATCTAAGTTTAAGGTGTTCAGATCACAAAGTACATTTGTGTGACCCAGACCAAATAAAAAATGCTGGAGGAGTGCTTGACATCATCTGTCAAGCATGGTGGAGGCAACATGAAGGTCTGGGGGTACTTTGGTGGTGGTAGAGTGGGAGATTTGTACAGGGTAAAAGCAATCTTGGAGAAGTAAGGCAATCACTCCATTTTGCAATGCCATGCCGTACCCTGAGGACGGTGCTTGATTGGAGTCAATTTACTCCTACAACAGAACAATGATCCAAAGCACAGCTCCAACCTGTGCAAGAACTTTTTAGGGAAGAAGCTGGTATTCTGTTTGTAATAGAGTGGCATAGTCATTGGATCTCAACCCTATTGAGCTGTTGTGGGAGCACCTTAACCGCATGGTATAAAAGAAGTGCCCATCAAGTAAATCCAACTTGTGGGAGGTGTTTCTGGAAGCATAGGGTGAAATCTCTTCTGACTACCTCAACAAATTGACAACTAGAATGCCAAAGGTCTGCAAGGCTGTAATTGCTGCAAATGGAGGATTCTTTTGATAAAAACAAAGTCTGAAGGACATAATTATTATTTAAATGAAAAATAATTTCTAACCTTGTCAATTTCTTATTCATACTTATTTCATGTATGTTTTCATGGAAAACAAAGACATTTCTAAGTGACCCTAAACCTTTCAACGGTAGTGTAAATGTTAGATGAGAGTGAGAAAGAGAGAATTAGAGAGGGAAAAAGAGAGAGTAATTTAGATCAGACTACTAGAGTTTGACAACTGGATGAAAATATAATTTTAGCTCTAGTGAGTAGTATGACTTGTTGAAATAGGCCTTAACCAAAATGTTAAGTCCTGATTGTCTGATCAGTGCAGAGAACAAAATGCCCTATACCAAAACACCAGATCATTTTCCTCTCAGATTCTCCCCCTGGTACACTAAACTGGCTATAGAAAGCTTCTTGTTCTCCAGCCCAACCTGTTTTATCAAGTGAAATCTAGAGACCTTGGAATTAGCAACTAATGACTTTGGCACATAAAGTAGTGGAAATAACGATACGCCTCGCATGTAGTGAGACCAAGCACATCCTTAATCTGATCTGACACACTCCTTGAGTTGTTTAATGCTGTGAAACTGAAATGTACTGTCTGTGAAATTGAAATGTACTATATGTGAAAGTGAAATGTACTACAGTGGATATAAAAAGTCTACACACCCCTGTTAAAATGCCAGGTTTTGTGATGTAAAAGAATGAGACAAAGATAAATCATGTCAGAACTTTTTCCACTTTTAATGTGACCTATAATGTGAACAATTCAATTGAAAAACAAACTGAAAAAATGAAAAATAAAAAAACTTACAATAACCTGGTTGCATAAGTGTGCACACCCTCTTATAACTGGGGATGTGGCTGTGTTCAGAATTAACCAATCATATTCAAACTCATGTAAAATAGAAGTCATTACACGCCTGCCATCATTTAAAGTGACTCTGATTAATCACAAATAAAGTTCAGCTGTTCTAGTAGGATTTTCCTGACATTTTCTTAGTTGCATCTCAGAGCAAAAGCCATAGTCTGCAGAGAGCTTCCAAAGCATCAGAGGGATCTCATTATTGAAAGATATCAGTCAGGAGAAGGGTACAAAAGAATTTCCGGAGTATTAGATATACCATGGAACACAGTGAAGACAGTCATCATCAAGCGGAGAAAATATGGCACAACAAAGACATTACCAAGAACTGGTCAGGGAGGCTTCCAAGAGGCCTACAGCAACATTAAAGGAACTGCAGGAATTTCTGGCAAGTACTGGCTGTGTGCTACATGTGAAAACAATCTCCCGTATTCTTCATATGAATGGGCTATGGGGTAGGGTGGCAAGACGGAAGCCTTGCCACAAAGAAAAACATCCAAGCCTGGCTGACGTTTGCAAAAACAAACATCAAGTCCCCCAAAAGCAAGTGGGAAAATGTGTTATGGTCTGATGAAACCAAGGTTGAACTTTTTGGCCATAATTCCAAAAGGTATGTTTGCCGCAAAAACAACACTGCACATCACCCAAAGAACACCATACCCACAGTGAAGCATGGTGGTGGCAGCATCATGCTTTGGGGCTGTTTTTCTTCAGCTGGAACCGGGACCTTAGTCAGGGTGGAGGGAATTATGAACAGTTCCAAATACCAGGCAATTTTGGCACAAAACCTTCAGGCGTCTGTTAGAAAGCTGAAGATGA
>JACXGI010018896.1:0-12701 GCA_016801175.1 Esox masquinongy
GTGGTGGTGGTGGTGGTAGTGGTAGTGGTGGTGGTGGTGGTGGTAGTAGGAGCGGTGGGAGGAGTGGTAGTAGGAGCAGCGGGAAGAGCGGTGGGAGGAGCGGTAGTAGGAGCGGTGGGAGGAGCGGTGGGAGTTGATGCAGTATATTTCCATTCTGGCCACCCATGAGGATCTGATTTATAACCCAGTAGCAGTGGCATTTGCAGTAGTTTTAGTAATAGTAGTTGTTGTTAGACTGATTTGTAAACCAACACATACAGCAACCAGTCCTCACAATGTCACATGATCTTTCTTGAACTTACAAAGGTACGTGTCCCTTTCTCTCTCCCAGGGGCTACGAGGACCCCATAGAGGCAGAGCTGATTGACGAGCGACACCCATACATCCATGGCATGTATGCGGCCCCCCTGGCCCAGCCTGAGCGGGGCAGCATGGCCAGCCTGGACCGTCTGGCTGGTCGGCGATCCCCCTCCATCGACAGCATTCGCAAGGACCCTCGATGGCGCGACCCTGACCTGCAGGAGGTCATCGCCATGCTGGGGCACCCCATCGACCCGGTCAAGTCAAATGCAGCTGCCTACCTGCAGCACCTGTGCTACGAGAACGACAAAATCAAGAAGGACGTTCGCCAGCTGAAGGGCATCCCGGTGCTGACAGGGCTTCTGGACCACCCCAAGGCTGAGGTCCACCGCAAGGCCTGCGGAGCCCTGAGGAACATCTCCTATGGCAAGGACCATGACAACAAGGTGGCTATCAAGAACTGTGATGGAATCCCTGCTCTCATCCGCCTGCTGAGGAAGACCAATGACATGGAGGTCCGCGAGCTCATCACAGGTCAGGAAGCCTTGTCTGCTGTTCACAGTTTCCTGTTAGGGCATTGTGTTGTTGGAAGCATTGTTGAAGCCTATCCTGCTGCATAGAGGATCTAAGAAGCCAATAGTGGTAAAGGAGTGGTTGATTACTAAACCAGGCTAATGTTAATCCCCCGCCTTGACCTGGTAAATATCAGCCAGAGTGTCAGAGAGCATTTTGCTCTCTCTCCCTCTCTCTGGCCAAATCTCATCACTAATCCCAACACTGGTTTGACCTGACACACTTTCAGAACGAATGTCAGGAATGAGACCTTATAAAAGGCTTTGTTTTGTGTTGAACATGTGGAACTGAGAGGATTCAAAGAGCAGTTTCACATGCCTGAAGTAAACCTTTGGGAGTGGCCTCTTTGAACAGTGAGCAGTTTGCCCATGGGACTTAGCTCAATAAATTACTTGAACACTTTGTATTATAAGTACTTGCACATAATACTTTACTAAGTCCCCTATTAAGCCTTAAATGACCGTGGTTGGGGTCAATTCTGAATTGAAATCACTTTAAACATTCAAAAAAAAATAATTTCAGATAAAGCAAGAAAATCACTTTTTTCCTAACCAAGCCAACTAAGGTGTGAAAAGCTTGGTTTTTCTTTTCATGAGATGTTGGATAGTTGTCTTTCATACCGCGGTGTTTGATCCAATGCATTCTTGGAAATGTAATTGACATTTTGTCACAATTATCATGACTATGGTAATGCGTAAAATGAAATTAAATTCTACTTCTTTTAATGAAAATTCAATTTAAAAAGCAATTCACCAGTTGATTCAGAATTGACCTAACCCTGGTTATTATCCAAAATGACATCCTATGGTGATTTAAAGATGGGCTAATGGGGAGTTAAACAGAATAGAAGGCCAGATGTTCTCTTGTGTCTGCTGCACATGGAAGGGGCTCTCTGACTGACTGTTTAAGAGGGATGAGGGATGGCTGTGCCACAGTAGAATGATTGCTTTTACAACACATATTCACTTTCATTCCCATCTAAAAATAACCTCCCGCCACAAGACAGGGGAAAGGAGGAAAGCCCCTCCCCTCCATAGCTCTGTTTTTTTCCTTAAAAATCTCCCCCCAACCTATATCGCCTTCCCTCAGTCTCACATCTCTTTTTTCCGCACTTCTCTCTCTTCTTTCCTCTATTCTCCCATCCCTCTCTCCACTATCAATCTCTGTCACGTTCATTCTTTTTGCACCTCTCTTCCCGCTCTCTTTCACTCCATTTTCCTCTCTATTTCTCACCCTCCATCGCTTTCTTGCTTGGTTTCTTCCTCACTCTGTGTTTCTCCTAGACCGGTCCATATGGTTTAACTGCTAGAGCAAGGCCCCTATGAAAACAGCCATCACAATGTACCATTGGCTTACAGCAAGCCCCAAACTGGGCATGTTTTTCTACAATTAAATATAATTGGGGGGTTTAAAAATAGATCTTTTTATTTAGTCATCCACATGCATTTTAAAAGGCCTTGTGCTGCTGTCCCTGAAACCACAGCCATTTCTGGATTTTTTTTTTTTTTACAGCAACTGTTGACGTGGAACTTAACAGAGGGTTTCATAGGCACACAAGCAGTGGTCTATTTTTCAGCATATTTTCCCCAACAGGTTCTAGGTGCCCACCCCCCCATCTTCCACCTGTATAGAACAGGCCTGCAGCTAACACACTATTGAAAAAGTAGATGGTCATGAAGTGCTTTTCTTAAATCTTGTTATGAGTATGCTGTAATTGTGTTTGTGGCTGTGATAATAAACCTCTCCCAGGAGCTGATAAGTGAACGTGCTGCACCTGTGTGTGTTAAGGAGGCATTTTCACTCTGGCAGGACTCATCCTGGCTGTGTTGGTGCATCTGCAGTAGTTCACCAGAGCAGAGACATGATGTGATCCTGGCAAGGCTGGGGGAGGCGGCAGGGACGGGGGAGGCGGCAGGGACGGGGGAGGCGGGAGGGACGGGGGAGGCGGCAGGGACGGGGGAGGCGGCAGGGACGGGGGAGGCGGGAGGGACGGGGGAGGCGGGAGGGACAGCATTCACAATGCCACATGAAAGGACCAACCTCTGGCTGCTCTATTAATGATTCAACTGCAGCACTGCTGCTTCCTAATGCAGCACTTAATGGAAATATAACCCCAGCCACACCATCCATTCCAGACAAGATTTATTCTATATAAGCCCCTTGTGTGGTAGGATGGAAGGAGGGGGAGGAGGGAGAGAGGAGTGGGAGGGAGGGGAGGGAGAGAGAGGATCGTGGTGGCACAGTGGGCACTTAGAGTGGCACCCTGAGTTCACTTGGGGACACAGGAAATGGTACCTCTCTTTTACAAGTTGTTGTGGTAAGAGAGCTGTGTGTATGCATGTGTGTTGGACGAAGCAGGCTTCAAAGTGCGCGCACACACACACACACACACACACACACACACACTGCTGTGGATTGGTTCTGCTCATGGCCTGGCCACCCTGCTAAGATCTAGGCAGGGTCCAGCTGTTCAGCTGCTATCAGCACACAAACACACTGCCTCTTACACACACACACACACACTGCCTCTTACACGCACACAAACACATTGTCTCTTACACACACAAACACACTGCCTCTTACACACACAAACTCCCTAGATACCCATACATACACACATACACTCTCTAGACACACATGTACAGATGTAGTCCCCTGTCTGTCAGCAGCTAGTCTACATATTTAATGACCTGGTTCCTATAAGGTGCCGTCTTTTAACCCCTCCTCCGAAGACACGTGTGGGCGGAGACACACACCCAGTAGCAGCTACAGTACCATAACTCCCCTCCCACATGGTGTGGCCGCCTCCTCCGCTAATTAGCCTCAATAGCCAGTGATGCATGTGACAGCGGTTGGAGAGTTACTTACAGCCTGCTGAATGGTTTTTATTGCCCACTCTTCTCTGTGTTCCTCTCTCACCCTCCGCAGTATGTCTCGGACCCTCCCTTCCTCCCTGGCTATAGGCTGTGATGAATGGCAGGGGTAAGATTGATGGGTATTGGCAGCCCTTGCGATGAATGGCCCTGTTACTACATGTCTGCGGCAGCCGTGCACAGGAAATTGAATTAGCCAGCCCAGTATGGAGACTGGGAGGGAGGAAACTTAATAAGGGGATCCAGGCCTGGTCCGCCTCGTAGCTCTCTCTGGCCCGCCCCAGGCTTGGCTTTCGCATCCGTTACCTTGGGGTTTGATTCCAGAAGCGGAGGAAGGCGTGTCCATTTAGGAGGCAGTAGGTTCATGGAGGGGAGGCAGAGAAATGATGTGACATGAGGAAACTGAACACAACAGAAATGGCACTTGGTTGGAGATAATTTGACCCAGATGTTCAGGAGACTATTAAGTCATGTTGATAGACAGGCCGGACAGGACTGTGAGGTGACTTACTGAATTATGCGGAGTGCCAATTGCTCTGGAATATTCCAGGAGCACAGATGTTTTATGGGGCTAGTAGTGAAGACATGTCTTTCTATGGTTAAAATGAATATCTGGATTTCACAAGAACTCAGCCAGTCATGCTTTTTTTAATTACAAATCAATTTTTTTTTACATTTTGCAATAGTTTGTGGTGGTTTGAGTTTGTTTACTTTCAATTTAATATTTAACGCTATGTTAATTTATTTTCATTTAGACAGTGTGTTTTTAGTCTGCTGTGTGTGATTTGTTGGAGCGGAGGAAGTGCCATACTGCAGGAGAGAAAGCATCCTGATCCTGTAATGGAACGTTCTGGAGGCCTTGGATGGGACATGCCAGGGTGCTGAGCTACTATATAATGTAATGATAGGCTCTTAGTGTGGACTGTGGACTCAGCCAGACGCGCGACTGGGCTCTGTGCACTGCTTTGGTTTGGACCAGGATCTGGTCTGTATAGTGAATATGTTTCCATTTGTGATGCGTTCCCTCAATTTCTTTTGTCAGTGGACTGTTTCGTAAATGAAATGGGTAAAGAAAGTTCCGTACCACAGCAGATTAGACCCCAGTCTTGGAACAGCTGATATTTCTCAATGCATGTTTAATTTGTTTTCCCATCTTCTGTGATTTCTAAATGTTTACTTCCCCTAAGCTCTTAGTGTAGCTGCATTGCACGGCGAATAAAACCAGTAAACAGCACAGAGTAACTCTCTTCATTTCATGTTTCAAATTATCTCTGTAGGTTTCATTTAAATAATGCAATTTATATCAATTCAGACATGTTTTCTAAACCAATTTCAATACTGTCAATATAAAAGTCCCTGGAGCATTGTGAGGAAGGAACCAAAACTTTTCCCCCAATCTGTCAACGTACAGTATAACATGAGTTGATGTCTCCTGCTCACTAATGGTCACACTACACAGCAGTGGTTGTTTGATTGTGCTGCAAATGTTGTCTACTAACAAATACACTGGATTGTACCATTAATCATTTTTGACTGTAGTTGGCTGCTACTGCCTGCTGATGGGACATTACTTGATCAGAAGTCATTCTCACTAATTGGTCAGTAACTGTCTACATTCCACTTTGATTTCACTCTGCCGGTCCTGCCTATGTTGACAGTACCAACAACGGCTGTAGACTATTGTTGACTGCTCTTAGTCGGAACCAGTGAATTGGTGCTAATGGACCAGTGTTGTGGGTAATCAAGCCACCGGCCCCCTAGGCAGCAGCTCAGAGTGCCAGCCAGCCAGTCAGTCAATCAGCAATCTAGTCAGCCAGCCAGCCAGTCAATGTTACCCTCCGTCCCCCTCCTCCTGCCATGGAAGCTATTCCATCTCCAGCTGTTCATGCCAGAGTGCCAACGGAACTAGTTAGAGGAACCCCTGGCAACACGACATGGCTGTTGATTTGACTCCACATTGAGCCGCCTCCCTCAGACAGGCCTTGGCAGAGTGCTTAGGCCTTCGCTACCTAATGGGGTACGCCTGCTGTTTACACCTGTACCGACTGTCCATAGGAGGTACTTGTTGTTGGAGGGATGGAGTGTGTGGTTAAAGGGGCCATAAGTAAGACTTTTACTGTACCACTAGCATCAGTACAAGTAAAAAATGTCCCGAAGATTTCTGCAGTTAATGTTTCAAGTTTAGTTATTTCTACCAAATTGTTCCCAGTGCTAGATATTCTCCATTTAAACTGTACTTCCGCTGGTTTATCAGTTTGCATTGACGTGTAGTGTTCTCATACTCTTTTGACGCTCGTAGTACTATCCCCCTACGCTAAACCACCCTGGACTAGTTAATACTATTCCGGTCTTGTTCGGTAAGGAAAGAGGAGGAGGCGATGAACCGTGTTATTCTTTACATTCCGTCTTGTAAACATTCGACAGGATTCTACACAGTGCCCCTTTAAGCCAAATGTCAACCACAAGAAAGACTTTAGGTATTTTTAGATTTTTGCTTCCTCCGAGTTTTTACTGCATGCAGTCAGCATGTTTTGACAAAAATATTGACTTGCTGGAAACAGTGAGTCCAGTAAGTGTGTTTGTATAAGACTTAGCTATAAGCTGTAGCCCCTAGCTGTTATTGTAATGTCTGAGGAAAAATCATCCCCAGTGCCTGGAGAAACCCATACCTTCTGACCCCACATGAAATCCTTTATCTTGTTACCTTCCTTTAGTAGTGCTTTGGGAGGGGCAGAGGGGGGATAAGGGGTTGGGGAGGTGGATGAGGGATGGACTACGGTAAAGTTAATAAAAACATAGATGTGTAACGCCCTGTGGACTTTGAAGTCCATTCTGGAACACTTTGTTTTTCCACAAACCTCTTGACCCAGGTACATCCATTTGTAATGTGAGATATTATGTGATTCATTCTTTATTTCAACTGCTTCTGGGCTCCCTGCTGGCTGTATGTGTGTCCCTCGCCTCACCCTCCTCTTCCTGAGATTACAGGATGCACAGGCCCAGTGATTGAATTTGGCTCAGTGTGAGTCACCGCTATCTCTCCACTCACTCTCTGGCTGAAAACAGGACCTGGTTCTCACTCTGTGTTTCTATGTTACTAGTAAATGGTTTCATTTAGCATAAATGACTGTTCGCTCAGACGTGAAAGGAGTCAAACAATTACAGTATTTTTTCTTAACGTCCCCTTCATCTCTCTGTACCTCTGTCCCTCCCTCCCTCCTCTCCATAGGTACCTTGTGGAACCTGTCTTCCTATGAGCCTCTGAAGATGGTGATTATAAACCACGGGCTACAGACCATGACCAACGAGGTCATCATCCCCCACTCAGGCTGGGAGCATGAGCCCAACGAGGACTCGAAGCCCCGAGACGCGGAGTGGACCACCGTCTTCAAGAACACCTCTGGCTGTCTGAGGTAACCGCGACTAAAACCCTCCCTCTTACTTGACCTGCCCCCATAGGGAAAGGTGAAGCAGATCAGAGATGGTTGGTAAAAACAGCAGAAGACCCTACATTGCATGTTGACTCCATCTGAAGATACTGTTCTTCAATGAGAGAGGCAGCGTACAATGTTTCCCTCCAAGAATGCAGTTTGAAGATCTTAGCAACACTATTAACAGACCTCTGTCCAGATACGACCAGGGACATCAGAGGTCAAGCAACCTGATGCTTTGATTAGGACAACCAGGGCCTCTGCAGCTTATCTCCACGGTTACCTCTCCTGAATCCAAATTCAGGAGAGGTAACCGTGGAGAGGTAGCCGTTTTACAATATCGCCTTCTCCAGTGGTTCTGTGGGTTTGTAGGGGGTAGCCTGGATGGATGTGGAATGGAAGAATTTGTTGGTAAAACCTTTTCTGTAGTATAATATTGTCATTAAAATATGTTATTCAACTGCTGGAGTCAATCAGTATACAGTAGTGAACTCATTTTAATTCAATATATGTCAGTCAGGGTTGTTGCATTGAGGCTAGCTGGCTGACCTTGGTGACCTTGTAGTGAAAACAGGAACCCAGTCGTTGACCACAGTATAGGCACAGTGTACTGTGTTCCCCTGTAGGCCAGTAGACTGTACACACTGAAGAAGTCAATATGTCTGGTCTGGTCCTGTCGGCTGTGTTAAACCAACATTTGTCCACACTGAGAAATAGACCTGAGACATGCACCCTGACCTGGGACTCTCCCATATGTTGTCACTGGAGACTGCAGAAATGAGGTTGAAGGGTGTCTTGTCTACTGATGCTATAATGTTACAGTGTGGCTTCTCTAATGCTACTATGAGGATGCCTTTTCTACTGATACTACGGTATAGTGTTTCTCATGATGCATTACCATTGGCTCAAATTCTCTAACAGCCTCTGTTTTGGCAGTTTGAGGGTTGTGACTACTGACACTAATAGTTCTCCAGTCTCCCTGTGGCCTGTTGTGATTTGAGTGGTGTGTTATGGCAGTATGCCCACTCTATAGAAGCACCACCGAGATGCCTGTTATCTTCGAAGCAGCTATGTGTTGCAGTGCTGCATCGAGTCCAGCCAAGCCACAGTCTCTAATCCACTGCAGCTCAGCTCATCTCAGCAGTCCCAGCATTCTGTTGGTCAGGATCCAACTCAACAAGCTTTCTTCTAAGCCCACCAGCCTCCAACAATCCCCCAGCCCCGAGTCTAACACATTCCGCGTTCACATTCTGCTGCTTCATTGGTTCGGTTCTGTCTCTGTCCGTGCCTCGTGCTCCTCCCTCCACATCTGGGGATGTTTTATTTCGTGACTCCGGGTACAAAGGGAAGGGCTGTGGGTTCGGTCCGGCTGGCCGTCCTGGCTGGATTGCACCACCCCTCCCTCCTTCCAACTCTGCTATCTCCTGCTGCTCCTTTTTCACTAATCAATACAATCCAGTTTCCTTTGATCTGGACATAAGAACAGTACCGTGGCTGTCCCAAGTTATTCCCTGTCTTAGATCGCCTTCAGCGCCCATAGACCTCCACTTAAACGTAGTGCACCATTTGGATTAGGATGCTATTTGGGACTTAGGCCATGTTGTTTTTTTCAGGCAGGAGGAGTATGGTGACCGATGGGGGTCAGAGGTTAGGAGTATTGTATGGTAAAAAGCTGACTGCTGGGGGTCAGAGGTTAGTCATTGCTGGATATGACCGCTGACTGCTCCTGCCCAGTGGTTTGTACGTGTGTACGTGTGTACGTGTGTACGTGTGTGCGTGTGTGCGTGTGTGCGTGTGTGCGTGTGTGCGTGTGTGCGTGTGTGCGTGTGTGCGTGTGCGCGTGTGCGCGTGTGCGCGTGTGCGTGTGTAGGCCACCTTGATCTCTCTGTTCCCTGATCTCTCTCTCCACTTCTCTCTCTCCACTTCTCTTTACATCTACCCTACCTGCTGCTGAGCATGTCTCCATGGCAACTGAAACCGGTTGACCAGTCTGAGGCAGACGCAGATTTCTGAGGAGATCTGCCGAGGGATGGGACTTTGTGTTCATTCTGGCCTGGACAGAACAGCAGATTTGCTGCTTAGGTCACTATAAACAATAACGCTGTCTAGCATAGATTTAGAGGGGGGTCTCAAGTAGGAATGGAGTGGTGTGGTACAACAATGATCTTGCATGATGTGAGGTTTAATATATTTTATAACTGATTTCTCTTATCTTTCATTGTCAGTATGCTTTTTCTAGCGTTGTGACATCTGTAACAGCCATAATATTGTGAGTGTGATCTACAATCATGTTTAATATCTCAGCTTAATACAGCTTGTGTACAAAAGTCATGTCCATTACACTAGAATCACCCCTGGGCATTTCTGTGTCAGAGAGTGAATGTTTTTGTGTTTGTTTATGTGCTTTGTGTTGACCTTGTGATTCATGACATGGCGATGTCAAGGTCATGATGGTGTCAGAGGTCACGGTGGTGTATTGATCAGTCTTTATCTCTCACTAACCCTCTGTCTAATGTTCTTTTTATGGCCCCATAACTGACCTCTGGGACCAGCCAGTTGATGTAAGATCCACACAATGGGCACATTTACCCACACACGCACACACTTTCAGACTGACAATGAAACAGACTGACATACACAATCGAGGTAGTTTCTAGAAGTGTAGACAGTAAAACACCTGTACACATTTCCTTGTCCAATAAATCCCCTTTGGATGGTCCTGGTGGCTGTTAAGGCTGGAAGTGATTCCTCAGGGCCTCCAGACTGATGTCAGGTTCTATGTGTTGGGAACCGAGGCCCAGATGTCCTGCGCTCTGCTTCTCTCTACCAGAGTTTAGTTTTAATTATCCCAAAGTGTTTAATGGACCAGGCTCAACCTGAGATGAATGGAGTCTTCAGAAACTGGCAGCAGCACTGAGACTGATACCCCTGTGTTGGAGTGGGTGGCTGTAGGACTGTTTAAGACAGGCTGAAGGCATGGACCGTAGGAATGTTAAAGACAGGCTGAAGGCATGGACAGTAGGACTGTTAAAGGCAGGCTGAAGGCATGGACAGTAGGACTGTTAAAGGCAGGCTGAAGGCATGGACAGTAGGAATGTTAAAGGCAGGCTGAAGGCATGGACAGTAGGACTGTTAAAGGCAGGCTGAAGGCATGGACAGTAGGAATGTTAAAGGCAGGCTGAAGGCATGGACAGTAGGAATGTTAAAGACAGGCTGAAGGCATGGACAGTAGGACTGTTAAAGATAGGCTGAAGGCATGGACAGTAGGACTGTTAAAAGCAGGGTCTGCATGTATGTTAGGGTTAGTGAGTATGAGTATGGGAGTCTCCGTGGCGGGACACGTTTCTTGGCCTGGTCCCCTCCAGCCCTCTGCAGTGGTGGCAGACGTTCTCCTCCAGGACCAGCTGGGTGGTTGCTAATGGGATTATAAGGCACAGAAAGAAAGCCCTCTTAAATGAAGTCCCCAGCGAGCCTGGCAGCTTCTGCTCTCTCCACAACTATACTCTCAGTAAAGGCCTGTGCGGAGCCACACAGACAGTTATTTACTGCACACGTCTGTATGGGAAATGGCTCATGGCAAGTCTTTCTACATTAACCCTGTGAGCGTCAAGTCGCCACCTTTAACATCTCCTACGCAACTTTGTGTGTTGATCCTTTGCCGGTCCGCTTAGCTACTTACATTCTTAATGTGTAATAGTCCGATTCAGGTGTGTAATTTCAGCTCTATCTCCACACTTCCAGCGTGCTGCAGGGCACTGGGCAGGCTCTCTCTGTCACAATGCTGCAGTGCAGAAGATTGGAGCCACCTGTACAGTCTGGGAGAGGTATACTGTATTCACCCATGGTTGGGGACTCTGGTATTTGTTAATCTTGTGCTTATTTTTAAGGGAGTGTATGTTATTTCTAATAAGGGATACCTAGAGAAGGTTGGAACTTTATGAAATTAAAATTATTGAAGTGTCTTAATAGCTCATTTTGTAGAGATGGAAAGTTTTGTACCAGTAATAAACGCAGAGCCGCAAGATGGACTGAATCCAGTGGTTTCTGTACTGCTGCTAAAGTATGCTGACTGTATATAGCACATCAACGGAATCTAATAGTCACAGAAAAGCGGCTTGCACAATTTCATTTCCGTGCTGAGATGACAGGCTTGATTTGTTCCTTTAAAAGATCAAATTTTTAACTTTACTTTACTAACCAGTTCAGCAATGTGTTGTTTCAAGGCATCTTGACATCTAACCAAATTCCAAGGTATTTGTAGAAGGGAACACGTTCTTTAACATAACCAACCAATGTTCTGTAATTGCCTAGGTCCCAGATTTTTAGGACCTAGAGATTGGCATGTACTTTTTGTTTTAATTGCATTTAGCAACACAGAGACCCACAAGTTTTGTGTAGCAAAATCAGACTATAGGTGTGCGAATGCTCATGCTATAGGTGGGGCAGCCATGTACAGGACTGCGTCTTCCGCATGAAAAATAAAAAGGAGTGTTTCTCTCAGAATTGCATATACAGTATCTCACAAAAGTGAGTACACCCCTCACATTTTTGCAAATATTTGATTATATCTTTTCATGTGACAACACTGAAGAAATTACACTTTGCTACAATGTAAAGTAGTGAATGTACAGCTTGTATAACAGTGTAAATTTGCTGTCCCCTCAAAATAACTCAACACACAGCCATTAATGTCTAAACCGCTGGCAACAAAAGTGAGTACACCCCTAAGTGAAAATGTCCAAATTGAGCCCAAAGTGTCAATATTTTGTGTGGCCACCATTATTTTCCAGCACTGCCTTAACTCTCTTGGGCATGGAGTTCACCAGAGCTTCACAGGTTGCCACTGGAGTCCTCTTCCACTCCTCCATGACGACGGTGGATGTTAGAGACCTTGCGCTCCTCCACAGATGCTCAATAGGGTTTAGGTCTGGAGACATGCTTGGCCAGTCCATCACCTTTACCCTCAGCTTCTTTAGCAAGGCAGTGGTCGTCTTGGAGGTGTGTTTGGGGTCATTATCATGTTGGAATACTGCCCTGCGGCCCAGTCTCCGAAGGGAGGGGATCATGCTCTGCTGCAGTATGTCACAGTACATGTTGGCATTCATGGTTCCCTCAATGAACTGTAGCTCCCCAGTGCCGGCAGCACTCATGCAGCCCCAGACCATGACACTCCCACCACCATGCTTGACTGTAGGCAAGACACACTAGTCTTTGTACTCCTCACCTGGTTGCCGCCACACACACTTGACACCATCTGAACCAAATAAGTTTATCTTGGTCTCATCAGACCACAGGACATGGTTTCAGTAATCCATGTCCTTAGTTTGCTTGTCTTCAGCAAACTGTTTGCGGGCTTTCTTGTGCATCATCTTTAGAAGAGGCTTCCTTCTGGGACGACAGCCATGCAGACCAATTTGATGCAGTGTGCGGCGTATGGTCTGAGCACTGACAGGCTGACCCCCACCCCTTCAACCTCTGCAGCAATGCTGGCAGCACTCATACGTCTATTTCCCAAAGACAACCT
>JACXGI010018897.1:0-12700 GCA_016801175.1 Esox masquinongy
ACACACACACACACACACACACACACACACACACACACACACACACACACACACACACACACACACACACACAGGAAATGAACAGGACGTGGCCATTGTGACATCCCTTCCCTTCCTTATACTGTAAAAATCAAACATGCATGAGCCAGTGACAGGGGAAGGCCAGTGGGTTCTCTTTTTTCCACATCTTTCTCTCTCACACACACCTTCTGTGTCTTTCTCTCTCTCTCTTTGTCTTTACTCATACATATACTTTCTCTACCTCTATAAGGAAAGGCACTTATAGAGACTGAGGCTATATTCTGTTCAAATACATTTCTGAAGTAAATGCTCTTGTTAAACTAGTGAGTGTTCCTGGCTGACCTCTTATCTAATGGAAGACCAGCCTGGTGCTGGTTAGTGGAGGTGAATGGCAGCAGTCCGGCAGCCCTCACAAGTGTGTGAATAGAAGCCAAGTCAGTAGCAGTGAGTGAATGCAGCATTTGTCCACAATTCTTTACAAAAATCAAATAATAGTTGAATCTTTACCTCTTTCCCTCTCAATCTGTCCGGATAACACTGATTCAATTGTTCTTTAAAGAGTAGTTAGATTTTTCAACCGATTAAGTGGTTCCTCGCCCTGGAATAGGCTAGGAGAAATTGTAATCCATGGTTTGGTTTTCTTTAAACAGCCACTACAATCAACTGTACAGTTTTGCCACAACTAGTTATTAATAGATGGTAGTTAAGGGCATGTGATCCTGTGAACAAAATCATATGAAAAAACTCTTTACATTACTTAAAAGGTGCATTGGCCATGAAAAATAAAAACTATCGTAAATAGTTAGCTGAAGTTTGTAGTGGCTGTTTAAAGGATATGTAGCATTTAATGTAACCACATGTAACATTTACTGTAGATTTGCATAGAAAGTTCTTAGCCAAAGTTATACAACTGAGTTCTAAAGATTTCCAAAATTCATGACAGATATTTTTTGCAGGGTGTAACATTATAAAGACGACCCAACCAAAGCTTATTACATACAATGTAAACACTGACATCACCTTAAAAAAGAAATTGTGTGAGCTCATGACTACTGGTTTCAATTACAGTTTCTGCCAATTTACAAGCCAGCCCGTTATGAATTTATTGTTTCAAATCAGTTAGCAAAGTTGCTAACTAGACTGCTTTAGTTATACCTACCAACCACCTCCTACATTAGCACTACACAAGTCAGACAGTGGCTATAAACGCCTAGCTAGCTATTTGGCTCATTTAAAAGCAAACTGAGACACAAGAGAACAACATTTTGGAAATAGCATACAGAACACCCCCCAACCTGTTATCAAACAATATTATATGCAGTTAGTAGCTCAGCCTGCAAGCTAGCCAGCTAACTAGCATAGCCAGCTGATCTAACCTCACCAGCCACCCTCATCAACCACCACGATCCAGCATAAATAAGCAAGCCCAGAGCCCAAGAACTCAGCTGGCAAAGCAGGTACCCACATAAAAAAATCCCACCAGATCAAAAGAAAGACAGAGCACTGATTTACAGATTGTCAGCTGGGACCAATCATAGTCAAGTGTCTCAAAAAAGGAGAGGCAGTATAAACCAGATTACACAGCCAATAAGTCAGTAGCTAGCTACTGACACATTGGCTGGTCAGACCATAAAGATGGCGTCCCAACGGGCAGACAGCCATATCTTCTAGTCAGTGGAGGGTAGGCATAGGCAGATGATGCATTTGGATGTTGCACTGTATGCACATCAAATTATATTAATCAACTGCTATGGTGCAAACTTAGAGGAACTCACTTATTTATTCATTGTGCACTCCAGCACCATATTAGCCAAACTGATGCTATGAAACTGATTGTAAAGGTGGATTATTTTAACAATCCCTTTTTCTCAGGTCTGAGCTCCAAAATCACAGAAATCCAATGACTTCCCTGCTCGTAATTAACACATTTTTTATATACAGTATTTCCCTACTTGGGAGATCTGTTTCTGTCTTGTACATTTTCAGGAAAAAATACTATTTCAATACAAAAGTGATTTGTTTAACACAGACAACTACACAGGGGGAATCTCAAAGACATAAACAATGGTTGTCTTCTGCAATGGGACAGACAGATGGACAAGAGGCGGGTGATTGCTATAAGGGCTGACAGCAAGACAAGCAGAGTGAGAGTATCCATGTCTAGTGAGCGGGCCTGAGTGAACGCCAGCCAACAATTTCACAACACTCCACAATAGAGCACTAGTAAGGTGAAATGTCAAGCTATCAAAGTATTGATTTGTGCGGTACAGGTTTTAAATGCTTAGCTCTGCTCTAGCTATGCTCTGAGGAATTGGGGTGGGGAATGTGAAAAGATACAGGAGGGAGAAGCATGAAAGTACTACTAGGGCTGAGTACCGGCCCACAGGAGAGACTACATTTACAGCTTTTGCGTTGTCACCTTCATGGAAATACATAGGTTGATCTGCTTTATATATCCTACAACGTGAATGACTACATAATGGTCGGCTAAATAATTTCACATACATACAACTGTGTATCCTGATTACCACAACCGCTCCAACTTCTGCTTCCAACTTCTGTCTCACTAACGAGAGAGCAAAGGGGTCTCTCTCACCCAGTTTGCTCAGTGCAGTCTACATGTTTTTTCCACTATGAGTTGGCTGCTCTCTCTCTCTCTCTCTCTATGGCCCGTGTGGAGAGGGTAATGAAAGAGAACCCAGTTCTGCTCCCTCCTTCCCCCCCTCCCTCCCACCCACCGCTGCCCCGGCTGGCCTCACATCCAGACGGAGGAATTTATCTGGGAGGGCTAGCTAGAGACGCCGATGCCCGCTGCACAGAAGGCTAATCGATAGGCTGCTTGAGCTAGGCTCATGTCTTTTTAATCTCGGCTCTACTTTTGGCCGTTTAAATGAATCAGCTTACCGACCACGTTAAACTGTACATTTTTACAACTCTGACAGGAAAATAAAATGCTAGATGGCAATTCTGTTCGAGCAGTTCAGTCCTATTTGGTGCACGAATACAAATAGCTAGTTAGTTACATTTTACATCTAACAAGCGGGAGATACAAATGTGTTACAACATGCCGCAACAACAAACCGATTGGCTTTGTGGTACAGTTGGCTAGGCTATTATTACAACAGGTAGCCCGGAGTCCTGGACTATTTTAAAAAGCAGTCCACTCAGTCCAGCCTTGTTTTCCTTGCTGAACTAGCTAGGCTATTAGCAGACATAATATAACTAGATTAACATTATCTCCTCTGTGAGCTGATCAACATCCCTTTTGTTTACCAACAACCAGACAGCTGCCAATATTACAAACCTATAAACACGGATTTGTACACATGTAATATCATGCACCCATCACCTCTTTACAAAGACGAGCATGCACTCCCGCATCTCGTAGATGTAGCTATAGCTAGGCTACCGAGTGACTTGTGGATACTATATTTCACGATGTAGGCAGGCTAAAAGCACAACCAACCACACGCAATAACCGCACGCAACCTACAAATCCACGCTATGCGCGGACCAGACCGTATCTAGCTAGACGGATCTATTCCCAAGTTCGGACACAATGGGGAAATCCTCTATCCAGTTTAGGCTAAATATAACAGTTCTGTTCTGATTCTCTGGCTTCCAGGAGGTCAGTCTATTGTTGGCGCTGAGGTCGAGTCTGGCCAGCGAGAAGCGAACCCCTCCAAGGCAGTAATGCCCACACACAAAAACCTGTCTGTGCAGCCAACCCACCGCGAGGTGTGATATAGAATAGCCTTCGATACGGAAAACAACCACAGAACGGAACTTACTTTTATCTCGGAATCTTGGCTTGGAGAAGAAATCCGGTTTGTTTTTCAGAATCTCGTGTATACTGTGTTCCTTTCCACTTCACAGATACAAGAAAAAGCACGCAAGGTAGCGTTGGTGTGTGTGTGTGAGTGACTGAATCAACTACCGTAGAGAACCACGGCAAGTTGAAGTGTCAAATTACACTGGCTATTCAGTTACCACAGAAGGAGCCATGCTTCGCGGCTGCTGACAAAATGTGTCCCAGATTCAGGTGTTGGTGGGAGCGATTTAGAATAGCCTACTCTCACGCGTCCGGATTGACCGGCCATAACCTACAGAAAGCCATAGCTGATAAACTACTGTAGGCTAAACGTCTGAACGGACGGGAGTGAAATCATTTGGCCACCGCCAGTGTTTGCATTTTTATTTTTTTGTGGAAGCGATGTGTGTGGTTGGTTTAATGTGTGTTTAACCCACGGAATAAATTATTCAAACATTGCTATTACAATTTAATAGATGTTAGACTATAGTATATTATGACTATTATCGATTATGTAAATTGAATACTTTATAACAGCCAAATTATAAAGACTAGTTATACAGATGACATTGATAATACACGTATGAATACAAATGTGCTTTTATTTCAATAATAATTAAACGAATAATTATAATAATCCAATAACAAATACAATAATTACAATAATTCAAAAGTCTACACGAACACTTTTCAAAATATAATCTATCCTAATAAATATATTCTACATTAAAATAATTTAAAATGTGCATAATAAAATAATAATAGACATATTCATAAAATAATCAAATGATTGTTGTTATCATTTTTTACAACCTCGTTGATCGCCTAGCTTTTAGGCTATGAATACTGGCATATCCGCTCTTAGTGCAGAGCCAAAGCCCCATGCAGAGCTTCGAGAAGAATCAGGTTCCGTATTTTGTAAGTCGCCAGTATCCGATGGAAGCTACGGAATAACAAAGACATGTTTGAGAGGCGAGCAGTGAGCAGCAGCGGCGGCTACAGCGGCAGGCTTGGCTAAGCGGTGACGTCAAGGAGCAATATCTCCCCCCGACACACGCGTGCACGCGCATGCGCCAACGAATGAACACTGGCACGCGCGCTCTCTCTCTCTCTCTCTCTCTCTCTCTCACACACACACACACACACACACACACACACACACACACACACACACACACACACACACACACACACAAACACACACAGAAGGCAGGCAGGCTCTTCTCAGCTAGTGAAGCACAGCTGAACTGCCCGGAGGGAGGGCCGAGCAATGCCGAAGCTGGAGCAGTGCATCAGATAGAATCACTCACTTCTCATGCTGTGCTTGTTTCTCTCCCTCTATCCATGCCTCCCTCCTCTCTACCCCACTCTCCCTCCGCCTCTCCCTCCTTCCTGTTCTGTCTTCACAAACCGTGCAGTGTTGCTGCATAGGACTTTCATGTAGAGCATATCAATATTTGTTACAAAAGCAGCGCTTAATAAAACTGTTTTAATATAAATATATTTATAATAAATAATGTAATAACCACTTAGTTGAGCAGATCAGTAATATTAATATTACTTGTGCAATTATTATTCATAGCATTAACATTTGGTAAATCAAATTAGTTGTTTATTTATAAATAAAGTTCTAAAAGACACTTTTGTCAAAATCAAGTGTAGCCTAATTTTTACTTAGGATCAATGAATGGAGTGGTTAATCATCGAAAAATAATGTCTGGTAGTGAAGTATTACAACAGCTGAACGAGCTCCTATAGGCAGTTATTCTAGTTGTGGATTTAAACAGTTAGGTTTAGATTTCCCCATTCCCACTGCAAAACAGAGTTGGCTTCATATACAGATGCATGCGTGCGCGCACACACGTTTTCTGTTGAAAAGTAGTCCCCCTAGTGGGCTGTAATAGTTGAGAGTAGGAAGAGCCAGAGAAAGGAAAGCAGGGCTAAGCACCTTCAGGAGAGTACATAACACCGACAATAAAGCGGTACCATGTTTGGTTTTAATTTAGTTATAGTTGTGATATTACCTAGCATATAAGTGTTCCACAAATCCTGGTAAAAACAAAACTTTTCAGATCAATCTTCTCGCCACATGGACAGACACATGCATACAATACCGAACAGCTATCCTTAGCTGTCCACTTTCAGGGGTCCACCTCACCCACATAGAAATATTATGGGAGCATTAGTCCACCTGGATCTGGTTGTCACAGAGCAGAGGGTCTCAAGGACACTGTGGCCTCCCAGTTGGGACAGGACGCACACACACGTACAAAGGACAGAGACAGTTCTCTCTACACAGGCTGACAAGGATAAATGTGGGGGCTGACATCACCAGCTCTGGCCAGCAGTCAGTCATTTTTTATTTCGGGGGCAGTTTCTTAGAAGGAGATGGTGTTCATTATAAAAGAGAGAGAGGGGAGAGTGAAGGGAGAGAAAGAGAGATAGGAGAGAGCTGCGGAGATACAGAAAGTGAGTAAGCAGGACCATGTAAAATGTCAGAATGGTCTTGCTGTGAACATTTGATATGTTGTGATGTGCTTTGTCTCTGTGGTTTACATGTTAGATGTACAGAGGATTGCTGAGATTAGCTTGGCATGCTGGCTTAAGTGGTCACAAACTTACTAATTTTCTTTCTCCCCTTAATCACTTGTTGCCAGCATTACTTTTCACAAAAAAAATGGTCTCCACATCGAACATATATATGGGTAAGCAACAAAAGTACATTCTACAAGGCAACAAAGATTCTGAATAGAAATGGTAAAATCTCAGTGGAAGGCTTCAAGATCTGCAGGCAATCTTTACGTTATTATAATGGCAAATATCAAAAGATTGATCAAAGCTGCTCTTGCTCCATCCCCAGATTCCCTCGGCCGTTTCCACAAACTTTGTGAATCACACTCGCAACACATCACTAATCTGGAACAGCTCATTATGGCCTACAGTTTACCTTGCTTGAGGTGATGTTGCGCACAGGTGCTTGATGAGATGGACAATTACACTTGCAGTTCCAATGTCAGGTTTGCTGGTATCCTTGATTTGTCACAATGAACTCCAATCAAGTTCTAGAGACATCTCGGGGATGATCAAAGGACACAGGATGCATCTGAGCTCAATTTGGAGTGTCCTGAATAAAGGGTCTGAATAATAATGTAGATTACATATTTCAGGTTTTCATTTTCAGTAAATTGATACACATCTCTAAAAATATGTTTTTGCTTTGTCATTATGGGCTATTGTGTGTAGATTGATGAAAAAATATGCATTTCATCAATTATAAATTAATTCTATAACACAACTTGTGGAGAAAGCGAAGGGGTCGGAATATTTTCCAAATGCACTTTATGTATCAAACAGTGATGATCCCAACATTTCAGAAAGGTCCTGGCCCTGAAATTGGATATCTGTCAGACTGATCTGGTCATCAGAAAAGATCTTAACTTCATGCTGGACCAGTCATTGGAAATGTTTTCTTTTCAACAATTTCTTGCAGAAATGGGTTTGACCAAGTCAAATGGACCTACCTATCTGAAGGCCTGCCGAATTACAATATTGGAGACAGATTTATGAAATGGATTCAACTGTTACTTACATAACAGCTCATGCACAATAATTACCAACCAATCATTATTGCCTCAATTTAACCTTCCTACAGGGAAAAGACAGGGTTGTGCATTGTCAGCTGTTTTTGGCTTTAGCTACCGAACCAGCTGCACAGAAATGTAGACGTATAACACCAAAGACATCATTAATATTATATAATTATCTATATACAGATGAAACTCTATGTGTACTCTTGAATTCAGCTATAAGCTTGATCTATCTGTTTAATATTGTCAATTTCTTATTTTATTTCTCTGACTACAGAATGAATTGGAATGAATGACAGTAGGGATACAGACGACCACTCAGAAAAACTCCCATGAACATTTGTTTTAGGTGCCTGTTCCGGTGTTCTGTTTCTTTATTTTCTTATATGTAAAAACTAGGCATCCATTCTGTTTGCATAATGTACTGATAATTTATTTAGTAGCTCCTAATTCAAAGGAGTGTTTGTTAAAATTAGGGAAGAAAAGCGTTTTCCTTCTTTAACATCTTTTCGATGGATCACGGAGTCAATTTTGTTGCCACTTTCTTTGATGTGTTTTCTAATGAAGTCTTAAGCCACCATTTAAAATGTGATTATAATCATTATACATTTAAATATATGTAAAAGACATCTTATTGTTGCCTAAAATTCATTAAGCGCCTTTAAATTCCATAAAGAGTGAGAGCACTTTACCATCACTATGTGAACAGACCCAATTCAGCATCTCTATTATTGCTATTGAGATGGATTTCTCTGTGTAACCAAAGCCTTATAAACCGTAACCAAAGCTTCCCCAATATCCACCGTTAAGTCCGCTGTTGTTGCTTATTGTCATCTACTTTTCATCAGCATCATAACACTATCTGTTCTGGGTCATAAATCATGGTTTTGTGATGTCATTCAAAGGCGACAGGGTTCATTACTGATGTCAGCAGACCTGCTACCGGTCACTCATCTACAAATACACACATGCACCTCCTTAAATGCCTAAACGCATGCACCCATGTGTGTGCGCGCACATACACAAACACACACAGACAGACAGACACAGCCTCCGAGTTCAAAGCAGTCATGTTGTGAAACGTCCCAGGGCAGGCAGGCCCACAGCTCCAGCTCCCCAGAACAATATAGCCAGATGGCTGCCATCAAGATGGATGGGTTATAGGTGGGGTGACTTCAGCTTGACTGGGCTGCGTGTATAAACACACAAACACACTCACATGCACACACACAAACGCACCCAGTAAATGCTCCAATAGAGAACAAAGAAGAAACAGTTTTGAGTGGACTCCAACAAGGAATCCTGTGTATCATTGCATCGTAGACAGTTTGTTATCTTTATATTGTTAATAAAGAATGAAAACAATCAAGACTCTCATGGGTGTGTGCGAGCGTGAATGTGTTTGTGCAGGCATGTGCTTGTGTGTACCTTTCTTGACTTGTGCCGTATATTGAGATGATAGCTGAGTGAGAATGACCACCAATCAGTGTCATCAGCCCCATGGCATCTGCCCTGCATGCCCAGTCGCTCTTCAGCCATGATTACAACAACTTGAGATGGCTAGACAATCTTAAAATTAACACCGAGTGACAGACACAACAAGAAAGAAACTGCTGGCTCATGCATAAGCACATTTTGAAATTGTATTCCACTTTTATTCTATTATTTTTCTCTAAATCGTAATCTCAGATCAGACCTCCTACTCTAACCTCCCCCGAAGAAATATTTATTCATTAATTTGTTAATAGGTTTCAAATGTGGAATTTCATGACTAAATGAGATATGACAGTTATTCTAGATTATGAACGTATAAACAACATATTACACAGCCATTTTAAAATGGGAAGTTAAAAAAAGTGATTTATCTTTGGCATAAATATTTTTTTAAGATGTAGATGGTTAAATAAACTATTCATTAACTAATTAGCTTAGTTGGAAATAGAAATATCAAATGCAGAATAGGGTAAAAGTGTTTATCCAGGCAATAGTATATTCATTGGCATTAAACATTTCAATTTTCCAAATCTATTACTGCCTTCATGCTTAAACCATAAACAGCACCTGTCGATCTCTGACATTTCCTTTCAAAACAGAAGGATCTTGATTTGGAGGGGACTATAGAGAACCTTACACTACTGTATATATATATAAAATACCAGCAGTTACGGATGAGAAATGGTGAGATGCACGTATGCACAACTTATACACAATTACATTACCTGAACCCCAGTAAAACAAATCATGTGCAATTATAGGATCCAATCAGAATTGCATGGCCAAAGGATCTGGGATGTGTTTTTATGGCCAAGTGGCTCTGGGATGTTTTAGGCTGTCATTTTTTTTTTATTGGTTCCAGGTTGGTTATTACTGAATTTGAATAAAGAACCTTTTTGTTAATCAATTGATCATCATCTCTTTTAGGTGAATTGAGCCATGGAAACTTCATATTCTTTATGTACAATTGCATTTGAGATAGATTTCAGCACATTGAAACTTCATAACCTATCGTTTTGTTTTATTGGCTCTGTTGCATTTGAGATTTGTTTCAGTGCAAGCAATATTTTTAATGGCACATTTTGGTAAGGGATATTCATTTCCTATGATTGATTTCTTACTCAAACTGCAAACACCTGTCTAACAAGCCTATTTCCACAGAAACAAGTTTGATCTGTGATGTAAGGTCATGGCCAGAAATCATTGCATTGTATAAAGTCACACAAACTAGTCTTTAATTAGGCTAGCCAATAGCTATTTAACATCTATTTCACCCAGTGTTCACTTCAGAAATCTAAAATGCTGCTTATTTATGATTTGTTTTTCAGGGTGCACGCATGGGTGCACAGTCTTGTTTCATTGAAGCATTTGTTGAGGTTGAAATAATTGTCAAAAATGGTGAGGAAATAAAAATAACATTCATTTTTGGAATCAGTATGTTTTCTTATTTTAAACAATCATAGCACCTGTTAAAGATAGAGTCTATTGACTAAATGTATTAAAACTCACATTTTGGGCTGGATGTGTGTTGTTTATATGTGCATAATCAATAAGTATGATTACTCTCTTACCTCAGTTTGTCATTAAATTCCAAGTTTGAAAGTAAGTCATTTTGATGACATGGGGCACAAATTGGCACCGATATGACACAGATACAGCACAGATATGACACAGATATGACACAGATATGACACAGATATGGCACCGATATGACACAGATATGACACAGATATGACACAGATATGACACAGATATGACATAGATATGACACAGATATGACACAGATATGACACAGATATGGCACCGATATGACACAGATATGACACAGATATGGCACAGATATGACACAGATATGACACAGATATTACACAGATATGGCACAGATATGACATAGATATGACACAGATATGGCACAGATATGATATAATACACAACTTTCTGGAACACTTACTGGCTCAACAACGGCCCTTTTAAAAACAGCGCCCATAAATTGCAGACTTTATCTTTAAACTCTGACTTTCCTCACAAGGGAAAACTGCAGGGAACACCTTTGATCTAGTATCGTCACTCAACCAAAGACAGTAGCGCAGCATGAGAGGCTTTAGCGGGTGACTTACGCAAGGTTATAGAACAAAATAATCTAGGGGCACAAGTCTTCTTTGATATTTCGGCGAAAATAATTGTAATCTAAATAGGAGCTATGTATTGAGGGGGAGGTGTGTGTGTTGGCAGGGTAGTGCATGGATCAGAAAGCTGAAGAGCTCTGTAAAACAAGAGAAATCAGCTTGAGTGCCCTATTGATTCTCTTCAGTCTGAGGAACACAGATAGACAGAGACCAATATATTCTCAGTGGCCACTTTAGTAGTTATACCTATCTGGTGTAAGGTAGGACCCCATTTTCCCACCAGCACAGCCTTTGCATGGATTCTTCAATGTCCTGCAAACATTTTTAGAGATTTTAGTCTACTGAATCATAGCATCACAAAGTCCCTGCAGATTTTTCAGCCACCCATTGCTCCAAGCCTCCCATTCCACCTCATCCCAAAGGAGCCAGCCTGAAACGACGTGATTTCTGACATGGCGCATTTTTCTCCCGGAAATATTTATTTTCAAATTGATAGATTGTGGCCATCAAGGGATGCATGCGGTCAGCAAATATGCGTAGGTACGCTGTGACATTCAAATTATGCTAAATTGTTACTAAGGGGCCTAATATGTGCCAAGAAAACATTCCGCACACCATTACACCACCAGCCTGTGCTGTTGACACACGGCAGGATGGATTCATGGATTCATGCGGTTTATGCTCAATTCTGACCCTACCAGCAAGACAGCGAACCTTGTTACAAAGCTCGCATTATCTCAAGCTGAAAATTATAGTGACTTCAAGTTTACTCGAATGGCCTATACAGTCCCCAGATCTCAAACCAACAGCAAGGACTGCCTGATACTATTAAGACAGCAGGAACCAAAATCACTAAGGAACGTGTCCAGCACCATGTTGAATTCATGTCGCATATATAATATATATTTATTTACAGCGTATGCAGAGTTTATATATTTACACATTTATAAACTTGTTATGAATCCTGACTGCTGATTGACTGATAGCCGTGGTATATGAGAACATATACCACGAGCATGACATCACATCTTTTTTTACAACTCAATTTGCGTTGTGAACCGGTTTATAAGAGCAATGAGGCATGTCAGGGGATTGTGATTTATTATCAATATACCACGACTCTGTGATGCATCATGTCTAAGGACAGCTCTAAGCCATGGTATATTGGCCATATACCACACCCCCCTCTTGCCTTATTACTTAGAGATATATATATGTATGTGTGTCCAAACTTTTGAATGTTACTGTATATATATACAGACACACACATTTCCGATGCAATATAATTAACTGTGTACATTGTTTTAACAATGTGCAAATGCTGTAGTTAAATAACAAAATGGTATCAATCTGTCTTTTCTCTAACTCTCTGTCTCACTCTCTTTGTCTCTTTTGCTCTCTCTGTCTGTCTCTCTGTCTCTCTCTCTGTTTCTCTCTCTCTGTCTCTCTCCCTCTGTCTTTCTCTCTCCGTCTCTCTCTAGCAGTGACAAATAAAGCAGACAAGCTGCACCCGATGCTGATTAGCTGGACTGGCTGTAGCGAGCGAAGCAGAGCGAGACAGTGAGTGGAGTGGCGATCAATGCACACTCACAATAGAGCGTCAGCGTCCACAACACCAACAGCTCCCTCAGGCCACAGGAAGGAGGCGGAGGAGAGGGGGA